>JABSTQ010005682.1:0-16749 GCA_013358835.2 Ixodes persulcatus | reverse complement strand
CCCTAAGCGAAAAGTCGGTCGAAATCAGTATACTGAATGTATACTAATAGTGAACTTAGAGTATATACTTAACTCGTACTAGTTTCACACTTTTATGAAACAAAATAGTATACTTTTAGTACAGCACAAGTGCATATGTAGTATACCATAAGTGCACCTCGAGTGCACATCTAGCGTAATATAAGTGTACATTTAGTACACTACATGTATGCTTTTCGTGCACTAAATGTACACTACTAGTACATATATACGGGGTGTCCCAGATAACTTGCACCAAACTTTAAAAAGAAACCGGGGCGTTCTGCGGGAGTGAAACCAACTGTACGCTGTTAGCAAGTCTCTTGCGAAAGTGCACGCAATTTTTTTTAGTGTGCCTAGTTATTTAATTAAGACTAACAAGCTAACTTTTGAAATCTTCGTTTAAAAGCCGAGGTGTGCATTGCAAAGTTGTAGAGCGCATTAAGAAACACCCCATTAAACTATTTTCAACAAGGTGCACTTTGCATGCTCCTTTTTCTGTGCGGTCTTTGAAGGCCGGAAAAAAGCACGAAAGCGTATTATGTTGCAAACACTTTAATTGGGTGTTTCTCAATGCGACCTGCAACTTTACAATTGACATCTTGGCCCTCAAAAGAATATTTGAAAGGTTAGCTGATTAATCTTAGTTATTTAGATAACCAGGTGCATTACAAAAATCTGTGCACTTTCGCAAGACGCTTGCTAATGACAGTTGATTTCACTCCTGCAGAGCGCTCCGGTGTTTTTTAAGTTTGGTTTAAGTTATCTGGGACGCCGTGTATGTCGGGCGTTCTGAGTGGAAAGAACGGTCTAAAATTGGCCAGAAAAATCGGCGCCTGCATTTAAAAAACTGACTTTTCAAAGGTGTTTCTTTGAACGGCTGGATTCCAATTTGTGAAATTTCATGACACATAGCTCCATTCTCGTGAAATGTTAAGAAACACCGTTGACAACACTTAATTGATGATAATGCAGAGGTGTCATTATCGGGAGATGCACTTTTAAAATTGAGTCAGGAAATTTCCGAGGAAAGTCTTGGCAGCTCTATTTCCAAACATTTCTCGTCAAAATGACGTACAATCATGTTATGAAATTATGTGGGAAAAGTTGTCAAAAAAAAAAAAGATGCACCGCGTTTTTAAGTTGCGAGTATAGACGTGAAAATGACAATCGAATCATTTTCAAATCTTCCCTCGTGAAAATAATGTACTGCCGTTTTCCAACATTGACTAGGAGAGTTGTCATTTTGATTTGCGGCTATGTACGTGAAAATTACGAGGAAATCTTTGGCAGCTCTATTTTTAAACATTCCTCATAAAAATGACGTACCAGCGTCTTCTAAAACTGTGTGAGAAAAGCCATAAAGAAAAGATGCATTGCATTTTTCAACTGAAAGTATGTATGTGTAGCATACAAACATTATGATCAGTGTTCTTCACATAATTGATAAGACAGAAGCTGAAATCCTACTTATCACTTTATTCAAGTTTCCGAGCCTGCCTCACTGTACACTCTCCTTTGTGATGATGGTGTGCCATTACATCCTGCGTAAAAAGAGAAGAGAAAATGACCCTATGCCACCTTATGATATAACACCACATAACTCGCTCAAAGGACCACTATGTGAGGAAGGCAAGATAGTAACCACTTCATCCTGACAGAAGGGTGAGGAAAATCGGACAATAGCATTTTTGAAAGCCTGATATGTCAGACATTGGTGGTGTGACTTCTTTGCATGCCCAGGGCTCCGCTACAGGTAATAGTGTTCATTGCAGGGCACAACGTTTATTACCTAAAATCGTAGGCACCATAAAGAAAATGTGTGACAAACAATAGCCTTTTCCAGATTCAAGGTTGCAGCTGCTACATTTTAAGCACATATGAATTAATGAAGGCCACAACGAAAACATTCGAGAATGGCCATTTTCAGGGTTGTACTAATATTAACATTTTATTTTAGAAGTTTAGTAATTACGGTATTCAATATTGGTTTCAAGACTAATTGTACTACTGTAAACTACTAAAGTTTTACGAAGGCTTAGGTATTGCGAGTTCATCGAAATTGCTTAAAATTGGTCCTGCAAAAAAGTAACCCCATGGATACGAATGCATTGAACATTACTCCTGATTGTGAAATTTTGTACCTGCAAAGTATTCCCAACACTAACACTTCATAAAATGTATGAAATATTGAGCTCGCGAAAATAAAGTTGTTTATGCCATTCAAACCTTTCAAAGCGCTCGCAAAGTCACCATTGCGATGGATTCGCTTTGTTCAGTGCGCTTCTCCGCATGTGCCAGTGCGCTGCAGAGATTATTTCCGGATGAAATCCCAAGAATAAGGCATTTGAACGTGGGACATATGCACTTTTTGATAAAATAGAATCTCAAAATTTTCACATCGGATGGTTTCCCAGAAGACTTCTCGGGTCCGCATGCACTGTTACTCCGCAACAAGCAGGCTCTCTTGGGATGACAAAAAAAAACCCAGCGCCTGAACGTTGCTCGAACCAGCACTTGGGAGAATCGAAAAGCCTGTCAAGCACTCGCTATCAGGACAGGCCGCTTACTTCCGGTGGCTTCATACCTGTCTGCTCGACGCATCATTCAGCCACCCATAATAGAGATCAGTGGGCGGACGTCACTTTTACTCTTGTGATGCAGTTCCCTGCAGGTTCCCATAGGTTGCAACCTGCTAGCCAAACTGAGTCAGGCCTGCAGCCCTGCGGGAAACGTCAATTCCACTCTTTTAGACGTAGACACCCACATTTTGCGTGTACCTGAAAGAAGCTCTAACACAGAGGACACAAAATGATCGGCCCCTTTTGAATGCATCCTTTTCTTTTGCTGAGAACATACATACAAGTCACATGCTATTACACATGCAGTGGTGCGGCTTCATTTATGATTCGCACATTTTTTATATAAGTTCGAGCTTTTAGAGGGAAGATTCAATATAATGAGTCGTACATAAATGGTTGCTATGAACTATCCTACACATTACCTGATATCATAAAAGCACTAGAGCACCGTAGGGCTGTACTGCATCAATTACAAATTTGTAATAACCACTTAAAAGTTCGCATTTATTTAAAGTATTACTATAGTCTATTATTCTTTGACAAAGAATAACTGGGCGAGTTGGTACGTTGGTAGTCTTTCAACTTCATCAAATATTCAGGTCCTTTTCGAATTTTTTCACGTTTCTGCTTTCTCTAACTGCTCTGCTTTTTGTAGCGGCTTTCGCCACCACTAACAAACGTGACATCCAAACTCACTTTATTTACATCACGCAATCGTAAACTTGGAAAGCGTGCCGCTTCGGCATACGCAAAGAGACCGCGCGTCTCTACGGCACAGGCATCAGCACAGGCAAGAAATCATGCTGCTCGCTCTTGTAACGCTTTTCTCGCTCCCGCTTTATGAAACAAATCGTTGGCGAGAGGCTGTTAGGACCACACGTCAGAACTAGCATGACCTGTGATTGCTTGATCTGCCGTCAGACTGCACTAGAACGCCCCGCAAAAGCGTCGTCGGGCGAGCGTCGTAGTGGTCGTAGGACGGCGCCACCAACAGGCCCTCGGCTCGCCCTCGGTTCCACCGCACGTGAATCTTTCTCACTCTGCGGAGAGAGCCATACATTTTGAAGATACGCTCTTTTCAAATGACGAAATAACACCGGGTAGAGCATAGTTAGAATCAAGCATAGCTTAGCAAGCACACGGTAGAACAGCGGCGCACTACGCAGAAACAAACGAAACTTCCTCACCGGGGCTTGCACCAGTCGGCCATGACTGTCTGCCACTTACTTGCGTTGGTAAGACGCAGCGTCTCCCAGCTCTCAGCATGCTCTCAGTAATCGCTTGCTATTCGTGAACACGGTATTCGCAACTAAGATATCTAAAATATCCGCTAAAACGGCTAAAACGTAAAAAGGGAGCAATGCTCGAAGCCTCCGGAACTCCAACGGCGCCGGCGGCCGAAGGGAAGCTGATTGCAATAGCGATGGTCATGCGCAGTTTTCAAAAGTCTATTTTTTTGTTCTTTGTTTTTCTTTTAAAAACAAAACGAAGCAAATCAATATATATAATGATAATAATGTCACTATATCAATTTTGTAAACAATTAACACAAATTTAGTCAATCTTAGGTTTTATCTAAACTTTAGGCTTTTCTCAGTGTAAAACCGAAACTATATCAAGCAATTTCTCCTTCGTCGCGAAGGCTATTCTGATTCATCTGCGCATGCTTGCACTCTTGGGATTTCGGCTTTTCTGGAAGGCTCGGCTCTTGCGACAAATAAATAATGAGGGCAACCTCGTATTTCGTAAACAATGAGCGTGCCCGATTTTTTTTTTTTTTTTTGCCGAGGGAAAGACACGTAAAATTTACGTCGATCTTTTACAGCGTGGAACTCTCGATCCACTGTGTTGGCGTGTTCGTTGTTGCAATTGTCAAGTTCTTTTCACGTTAATTGAGATGTCTTAGAGTTTTGCAAGATAAATCTACACAATGAAACACTTTCGGTGAAAGCTTGAGGTTGTCACATGAAGGCGCCGATTTCTCCAGCCAATTTCAGAGCGAGCTTCGATTCATAACACCACTTCGCTTATGCGGTTCAGAAGTTGATTTGCGCTGCATGTGACTATGCAAGGTGGAGCATCTTATGTCTCCGTTATTAGCCGTGGTTTCCTTTGCCTCCTGTCCTTTTGCTTGTTGTGGATGTAGATATCTGAAACAGCGTATAGTGAGCTGAGACCTGCATTACAAAAACACTGGATCATCCTGCAAACGTTATTTGTCTACTAGCCTATGAGGCAGCACGCAACTGGCGGTGCATTTTGAAAACAGACATGTGCATGCTTTTGCATCAGCAGCATCAAACACTTGGTGCAATTGCCCTCAATCGTCTAGCATCAGAATAGTGCTGACAGTTTTTTACAGTAAACTTTTATTCTGCAATAAAGGTAACAAATACAGTTCAGGGGGAAAAAAAGCTATCTTTGCAATAAAAGTAGACTTTTCAATTGATAAATATAGTAGAAATGACTAGCTAAAATAATTATTGACAAGTTAGATAACGCTACTTTCCGTGGCGTACAATGTAGCTAACGTTTCTATTTGTGCTTTTTTTAGGGCTATAGTCCATGCTGCATTAGCGACGTCAGTATGCTCTGATAGTGCCAGTGCCGGTCGTTGCCCCGGAGAACTTTTGGACCACGTGGTCTGCAGTGAAATGAGAAATGAAGCATCCTTTTGTCACATTATGTCAGCTGTATACCCGGTGATAATTTTTAATCAACAGGTTTTTAGAAAAAAAGGGGCTTGCTGCCACGTTGATGCAGTCTTTAGTGTGTCGTGCAACTCAGCGGACATTACATGGGTGGATAACCGTGGCAACATTTTTATTAATTAACTGAAATCCGTAAATTACCTTTTTTTCTATTGCTGTTTTAGAGGCAGTCATTATTGGAGCGTAACCCAATCAAAACTATTCACGAAACAGCAAGGGGCTTTGAGATATTTATTTATCAAATTTTTCACTTTCTTCCCCCAATTCAAGAAGCACGCGCGGCGGGGGCGGGGAAAATGGAGAGTGACTTAGCGGTTTTGACATGGAATGTCGCTAATGGCATGTGTGTTTGTGTTACTGAGAACTTCGCATATTGGAGTTCCATGCATTATTTATTTTCTAGTGAAGTTACAACCCTTATAAAGTGCTGTCGGATTCAGCATGAACAAACTTGCACACTTTTGACAGCGAGCTTTTAGTGAATGCTCCAGGATCATACTTCAAACGGTGCGTCTGAAGCGACTACGCAAGCATAACATCCTGCGCTCTGTCCAGAGCGCTGCTTTTTGATCAGGCGACGGAAGGCAGACTTTGAGCTATGAATAACCCAAAACTCGTCGCCTTTTCGCAGATTGTTTCGGTTGGGCGAGAGTTTATTCATAGCCCCTTTAAAATTGAAAATTCATCATGGTCATTACACTGTCAATTAAAAAATTTAATTAGATAACGTACTGCGACACTTGTTTACTCATCTAATGTCCGCCGAGGTTACGAATATCCTGTGAAATCGACATCGGGCTATCTATCGCGTTTTTAATGTGTTGATCTTAAAAAATCGCACTATATATATATATATATATATATATATATATATATATATATATATATATATATATATATATATATATATATATATATACCCGTTACTATAATTTGAGTACGCCGACCGCAAGCACTCAAAGTAGACCTTTAGTATACTTAAGTCCACTTCCTGTATACTGATTTTGAACTACTTTTTACCGCGGGCACTACGATTCTACTACATGTACTAGTTTTGTACGGTCGAGCATACTTTCAGTCCACCACCATTTTTACTGTAAGTACACTTTAAGTACACTTAAAGTATACATTCAGCACAAAGACCACACTGAAAGTATACTTTTATTATACTTCAGTGCACTTTTAGTACACTGATTTTGAACGACTTTTCGCTTAGGGTGGTGGCGGCGGCACGTAGTCCCGCTCTGCATGAAGAGCTTCCTCGATGAGGCGGGTGCCCCGGGCTAGCTCTTCAAGGGTCTCAAAGGTGCGGTTGATGAGGTAGACGTGGTATCGTGGGTGGCGCTGTCTTCTGACTTGAGCTACTCTGTCCGACTCCGGTGACTTCAGGTTTGCCCTCTTGAAGAGCTCTTGCATGACCCAAACGTACCAGACCAGACTTTCGTCCGGGTGCTGCGTCCTTGCTTCGAGCTCTCGGAGAATCTGCGTTGCATAGCCCGCAGGCAGGAACTCTTCTCGAAGCCTTGTCTGAAAGTTCGCCAGGCTGGCGAAGGGGGCCTGCGACCCCAACCAGCACCTGGCGCTGGCTTGCAAAGTCAGCAGGACAATGCGGTCCACGATGATGGCTTCCGAGGCACCGAAGGCAGGGTGGTATGTGTGCAACACGGCCAGGAAGTCCGCCACAAACTTGACGTAATTGTACCCTGTGTAGACTAAAACAGTCAGGTGTGGTCGGAGCTCTCGTGGTGGGGTCTCCTGCTGGCCAGGCGAGAGGGTCAGGCGATGCATCACGGAGTCACACATCTCCGTGACCTTTGTGAGTAGGGTCACTTGTGCCGCTGCGGCCATTGCGGCTTCCTGCTCCCGTGTGAGCATGCCTGCAAGCACAAAAAAAGAAACGCCCCCCAGAAATGAACACAACCGTGCAAAACGATTGTCGTGGTCACAAAACAAACAGCCAGAAACACACCAATACAACAAACGCGGACATGACGGAAGCACAGAACGACGGTAGGAAACACGGGGGGTGGAAAAAAGCTTGCCGGAAGAAGAAACCAAGCCCCGCGAAATTCCTGCAAGTGGGTAGCATACCAGCCTGGGTACCATTGTGGTCGGTTTGCCTTGCTGCATACCCGACCCGGAGGAATAGCACGGAGCCCACGGTTTCAACAACAAGAAGCTACATTTAATTGGACATGGACGAGACGATCAATACACTAACATTGTTACCGGCGGCGCTTGAGCCCCGGCAGCGACTCCCTGTGCGCCGCCTCTAATCCACCTTATCAAGGCGGCGCACGCTGTGTCCGCGTGGCCGGCTTGATTCCGCCGTCACGCGGGAAAGTTTGCCACCTGTGCCCCGCAGTCGGGCAACTGGGCTGGGGAGCCGCCAGGGTACCCACAAAGTTCTGGAATATACAAAAAGCAAACAATGATGGAATGGTGCAAACCAGAGCATTTTCTGGTGCAAAACTATTTACTATCTACAACCAGACGAATTGAAGCAACTTCGGCAGCACTTTTCATCCCGGTGATCTCAACTCAGAACTGAAATACTTCCGGGTAAGAGAACACTTATGGTGAATTCTGCTCGCAGATCTTGAGCACTCCAAAAGCGCTCCATTTGGAGCTCACATATTCCACTCGCAGGTTGGCTCAAGTTGGTCATCTTCCGCTCTTAGATCTCTGGCAGCGATCGCTCCATGGAGCGCCTCCAACTCCGCCGAACTTGCTCCGCGGGATTTCAGAGATCTTTGCGGAAGTTGACTGAGCGCGCTACGTCATTTCCTTTAACTTGGCGGTGGCGCATGCACGACGAGATTGGTGGGGGTGACAGGGTGAGCCGACCGGCCGCGCAGTCGACGAGTCGGTCGAGCTGGATCTGCTCGGATGCGTCGGTCGTTTTACGCGGGATTGTGACGGCTCGAACGCTTCTACCTTGCGTAGATCAGGGATACAAAGCCAAGACTGGAGCGTGCTAAATCGTAAGCGCTGACATCTGTGATCGTGAGATCAAGTAAGAGAAAAAGAATGACAGAAAATCCGGAGGCAAACGCAAGGTTAGGCCTGTTCATTCTGCAGCCAATGATTGTTTACCTTTTTACACCGCATGCCGCTGGCAGTTTTTCGTGCAATAAAGCAAGAACAGATTAGGCAACGACCGTGCAAGGGATGGTTTGTTACCTGTGTTTATTAAAGTCATACCAGAAATCTGAATTCCACCGATGGCAATCGCTGCGCGTGCCCCGCAGCGTCGAGGCAGGCCGAAAGATATGTAACGGTGCCGAACGCGGACGTCTTCCTCGTTATTTGTGACATGGGCGCCGTGGTATGTATAATTTCGGCCATGCTGTGTCGCGTGTTATTTCTGCAGCTAAGCAATGACAGTTGTCACTGGTCGTCGGAAAGATCAGTTGGCTGAGGCCTTGGTCGGCTAGTCAAGTTCGAGCAGCCATTTCGAACGGCCGAGGAGGACGCGGGGGGGAGTGAGGGAGGGGAGTGGGGGAGATCGCTCCAAAAATGTGAGTTCGTCTTCGCCTCGTTGATTCGGAGCGGGTCCCACGAGCGGAAGTTTTCCTTCCTCGCGGATTTTGGAAAGCGCTCCGGATCTACGAGTGGAATTCGCCATTAGTTTTGGTCCCAGTCTGCCCATTTCCATGCTTGACGATAACTGAACAGTCGTCATGGTTACACTAAGCCTGAATGCGGATGGATTGGCGCCCGAGTCAGTTAGTACACAACGGCTAAATATCAGAAGGTCAAAACCTGCTGCAAGGGCGTTGAGATGCCAACACCGTCCAGTGCCAAGTTGTGGTGCAGTAGGGTACATAGACCCCAATTCTTATTCTATTCGTGCCGATTGTTCAGATATTTTCAACAGCTGCATTTCCTTTAGTAGCAGACACCCTTTATAATAAAGCTTTATGATCTGAATGTGATAAAACAAAATCAAAGGATTTAGCTCAGACAGGCCCACGTCACAGCTACAGCAGGTGTGAAGTGGATATGGGTGTTTTCTGTGCAAATGAAATTGCAAATACCCCTCGCAATGCAGCTTCCGAGGGCCCTGACACGTAAACATGCTTTTTTTACATCTACGACGACAGGCTGTGATCCCAGTGCGACGGCGCTTTTATTAAGTTTACGGTGTAGATTTGTGAGGAATGTGACCAACCGCTATCGCATAAGGAATTTAAAACGCGTCATACATTAACAAAACATTATATTTTTTTTTCTCGTGGAAAAGACGAGCAGCCGTCGGCACAGGCTCGAAAACTCTCTTCGAAGTTCAGGCGATTTCCTAAACATTCAAGATGTCGAGGCACACTTCAGCGCGTCGGGAACACGCTCGTAGCGTCCATGGCAAGGTACAAGCAAAAAGCAAGAGTTACCCAACCGTAGTTATCGACGTTATCGAACATAGCTACGGCCGGTGTAAGCTTCGCCCAACGCAAAACTTGCAACGGGGAGTGTCCCGATCGGCCGATGGGTCCACACCACAGGCAATCAAACTAAGCGACTGCCGTTACTAAAATTGTTCCACATTGCTATAAATAGAGCTGCCAGAGGCAACGACGTAGTTGCGCGCATAAAAAAGAAAGCACTTGCCTTTTTTTGTGAGTAGTTTTCTCTCAGCGACATGGGTACCCACCAACATATGCGCCAACGAAAGGCTTGTGCAACCTCGTTTCATGCAGTGATCCGTGCCTGGCCGGCTTGTATAGAAGGCCTACGCACCTTCGTCACTTATCTGCGACAGCTAGATGTCCTTTTCCAGTCGGCGGTGACAGGAAAAAGGCCGGACAAGCAAAGCGATGCAGCTAAGCTACACGACACAGCACCGTAAACAAGCCGAACTGCGGTCCGCTCCTGTCCACTGGATTTGGATTTGGATTCGGCGACCGGCCAGCGTTGATTACTTATTATTGCTGCAAAGTTTTGCAGATTAGTTTGAAACCGGGTTCGAAATGCATATATTTCTTGGCGAAAGTAAAAAAGTTGAGGAATTAGCTTTGCCGTCCCGTTATGGCCGCCCCGACTACGAGCGGAACGCGATGGAGAGAATTTCCTCCCTCTCCAATGACCAATAGAGGGCGCACCACGTAAAATCGATGAAAAGGAGAGACTCACTCGTCACAAGGAGGAACTTGGAAATTCCCTCCTTTTTCGCCACCTTTTTTCTTAGAGTGTAGTGTCAGTTCAAAATCGTTCTGCTCGTTTTATTCTTTCAAATTATCACCGTACAGCCAGTATTTTCTTTACGAAGCATCTCTCTGATTGTCTAGCCTCTCTTCTCGCAGAAAAATATATCGTTTACATTAATTTTAAAAGATTTATCCCTATAACCCGGCACTTCATAGAACGCTATTTTTAGAGCCACCTTACATATCATCGCACATAGATCACCAACTAAAAGTAGTTATCCACCATTGTAGCACCTCTATTTTCAATTACTCTTTTCTTCCTCTGTCATCCATTGATTGGAATCGCCTTCCCGCATTAATAGTCTCAATAACTGACGGCGCTTATTTTAGAAATGCAATTATGTTTCTTATCATTGTTCGTACTTGTATTTTATTGTATTGATGTATTTTTTTGCCTTCTTCACTGATATTAATGTATCTTTGCCTTGTTAGCGTTGTATTCTTGAATAACTAACCACTTCCTCTCTGTAATGTATTCACGTTTAATTTCTTTCCTTTTTTTGAAGTAAAGGCTGTTCAGGTTTACTTTAACCCGAATCTAGTGTGAAAATCGAATTCACGAGACATAAAACTACAGAAATGACGAACAATCACACTAACACACGGGGCCACGTATTAGATATCCCTACACTGTTAGCAAGTCCCGTGTATTTGGTGAATATTTGTGGTGAAAAACACGCTATTTACACAAATTACTATAAATTTACACGTTGAGTAACGGATAATTCGTTCACAAATCATGCGAGGTTGCAAAAAACGTGTTTTGGTTCGGTCATACACGGATAACCGTGTAGCCGACCTCGAAAACACGCATCACCCCCGGCGACGACCGCAGCATTGCCGGCTATCGAAGCACCGGAATGCTTGGGAACACACTTAGAAAGGACCGTCGAGACAAATGCCGCAGAAAGAAACATGTCTCGGAGACAGATATGCACCAAAAGCAATTGCGCCATGTCGCAGGACGTTGGCGAAACCCGCGCTTACCGTGCTCGCTGCCATTTTCTGGTCGATGACAATGCGGCTTCCCTCATGTCGCCCATGTTTGTATTTAGTTTAAGGGTCTTGATAATAGTTTCTTACACACCAAAAATAAAGTTATGGGTCTAATTATTCGTTTTAAACAGTTAACATGGATATAAAAAGCGTGTCCTTGATCTGAACACGTGACATCGCAGTTGGTTTCGTTTTGGCTTCAACCTTCAACTGCAAGCGATCTGGCCACGGCGCAAGCGCAACGCCGATGTACGCTGGAAGCTAGAGCCGGTTTGCTTTCGTTGTTTTTGTTTGACCGGAGAAAATCTGGCAGTTTGATACTTTAGACCCATGTTACGGATAAAAAAAACAGGACGCGGGCTGGCCAAAAAAACATGCTTTCGTGTAAGGCTCGTCAAATTATGAGGCGCTGGAGAAATTCAGCGTTCTGCGTTAAGTCCTTATTTCGAACTCTTTTGTTCGCCTTCCGCCCATTGAAAAGCATGCGAGAAGGGCCTTAGAACGCACCTGGTATCGCTGCGCCGCAGCGTTCTTCCGCAACATGAAGTTCGTCTGCGTTCCTCGCCGTCACCATGGCAACGAACGCCGAATGAATGGAAGCACGCACGGTACCGCCGCGTGAAGCCAGCAATAGCTGACGCCATTTTACGAACGCCGTCTGCTAGCCAAAGCCGACGCCGCTCAAGCCGGAAACGGGCGCCTAAAGCGCGATCCAAACCAACGCGTCTTTTTGCGGCTGTAGGTCGTGCGCCCGCCGGATGTGACGTATTTCGTGACGTCGCGCCGATTCTTTGCTCCTTCCGGGCGCGCATAAGAAAGTTGGATAATTTCAACTTCTTTCTGAACGCGCACGAAGGCGCGCCGTGACGTAGTAGGGCGCTTCTGTCTCCCGGCCAATCGGTGGAGGGCACTGCTCCGCGTTTCTTCACCGTCTGGCTGGTCTGCTGGCCGCCGGTCGGGCGCGGCCGCCGCAGCCGCAGCAGATTATCTTTTGCAGTTGCCGGCGAGAATGGCCCGTATGGCTGCGTCTATGAACTTTGCCCCTGTTTCCGACGCGAGTAAGGTGACCGAAAAGAAGGCTGCTGCGGACGCGCAGAGGCATGAAGAAGCTGCGCAGAAGGCCGCAGAAGCTGCCGTCTATGATGACCAAAGCAAGTGCTTTCAGTTGCTCGAGCTCGTCCAGAACTACCCTTGGTTGTACGGGAAGCTTCGGCGCGACGACAAAGACAACCCGAAACGAGAGAACGTCTCGAAGGAGGTCGCCCGTCTGTTGGGCGTCGTGCGCTGTAAGTACGGTTTGGCAACTCCTGGCATCGTGTTTTCGCATTTTGTGTTGCGCGCATGGTTTACTCTGATTTGATATGTGATGGTGTTGAATTGTTTTTGTAACAATATTGCGGAAAAATTCATTAAAAAATCGATTGACGAAGACGGTAATATTTGTAATTTGTAAATACCCAAATGCTTTCTTTTTTTTCACGTTTTTTGCGTTGTTTTGACGGTTGTCTCAACCAAAAATGAGGAGGAAGACAATCACTGCGTCGCCTTTATTCCGTTTTGTTCAGCCCACGAGAAAGTGTTGTCTCGGTTGTATGGAAAAGGCTGAACTCCATTTGTGTCCTTCAGAAAATCAATCCTATTTAATTATAACTTTCGATTGAGCCAAGCATGTTTAAAATACTTCTCGAAACGAAATGACAAATTACGGTACCATACCATACCGCCCGAAACAAATGTTTACGATTCTTGCTTTATAGATTTGTTCCAATTGGCCCACAAAGTATACGTAGCATCGCACACATAGCCGATGTTAGCGAGATCGGTACTAAATGTCTGTACTTGATTCACTGCTAAGTTGATGGGCGGTGAAAGCTATGTACTCTCTGTCTCTAGATCAGTCAGTCGCCTGCCCCCCAGTGCCTGAATCATTCTATGCCCGTGACTACCCGGAGAGTATGACCACGTTGTATGCATGCACCCTATTGTTGATTGTTCCTGCGAGCATGTAGCTTCTACCGTCCTGTCAGCCTAGCAGTGAACATACTATAGTATAGTCGTTTGCTTGAGAGCTGGCGAGTCATTTTTAAGTGTGGGACTAAATTTTTCTGCAAGTGCTTTGGACGTGCGTTTTGTGTGTGCTGTTCGTTGCCCACGAAGCATTACAATTGCCTATGGCATTTTTGTCGTCTTTTTCACATTTCTGCATGAGTATATCATGTCTGTCGGGCTTGTCCCACACTAGAATCAACATATTTCTCTCCAGACGGCATCTGAAAGACAAAGTGGAAGTACCTGAGGGACAAATACGCCAAGGAGGCGGGCAAGGTGGCAGGAACAGAGCGCAGCGGCTGTGGAACCTCGGACGTCTACAAGCCAAAGTGGATCTACTTTGGCAGCTTGCGCTTCCTGACTGGCACCTCCACTGTTTCACGAAAGTACACTTTTCATATTTCTCATTCGTATGCAACTACACGATCCTTTTTGTCAATTATGCAGGTCTGAGGCTACAGGAACATCAGAAAGCCAGTCCAGCACTCAAACTGAAGGTAAGATAGCATGCAGTGTATTGCGATGCCTCCTCATCATTATGTTAGTGGGCTTATAGTCACGTTTCCATGTGTCTTTCACAAGTGCTGTCATATGCGATGAAACTTGAACTCTTCTGGTGAATTGTAGGAGTGACGCCATCGTGCAGCCAGTCACCTGAATGCACCGCAGGTACAACCAAGCCAACTGATGACCAAGATCCCGTGGTGATTATTTGCCCGTCTTGTCTTTTTTTTCGATCTTTCAGGCTAATGAGCATGGGCTGTAGCTTACAAAAGCTATTTCTTTTTGTTTTCTTGTGTTCCTATATACAGGGCGTTACAGCTGTCAACAGCACCAGATTATCCCCCTCCCCCAATTGCTGCTTTTTTGGATAACCCTTATATCTTCAATACTGAGCGCACTGGCTAACCACCTAAATGAGGGGTCAGCCCCTGGCACAGTGTGCATGTGCAGTCGCTGGGCCGAACAGAAGATTTTTTGGTTTGTGTTTTTTGTAGAAGGAAAGCCATCATAGCTTTTCGATTTTGGTTCGGTCTGATATTACTGGTTGATGTCTCACTTCGAACTCGAACCTGGGAATCTCGCAGAAGAAAAAGCTTTAGAGCTATATCTTAACTATTCCGACAGTGCAGTATACTTCATTTCAGCATAACTTTGAAAATGGTAAGAGCTGCATCCCTCATGAGGCAATAAGAGGAACAGAGCAAAGTATGTGACAGCCCTCCGCAAGATGATTGCAACCTCGGACAGTATGCTGTCGCATGCCTCGCTCTGACAGTCATTGGCTGGCCGGGCCATTGATTTAACTGTTTAGCAAAGTTATGTTGAAACGGATTGTGAAGAGTCTAATCACTCAATTTTCTTGTTGCAAAGACACCGGTAACAAAAACTCTTCAAACTTGGAGTATTGCATTATTTGAGGGAGGAGGATTCGAACAACATCTGTATCTTTCAGAAATAAGATCAGACAGACTTCTGGCAAGTTCAAGATATTTATCCAGTGGGGCTTGCTCATATTTAAGTGGATTATGAGTTGGAGGACTTGTTCGCAGTGTTTTTTGATGATGAGTAAGAGGACTCGTTCAGTTAATTTTCACATTGGCTTCCTATGTTGGGGTTTTCAAATCTAAGGCCGTACACTGATGCTCGCTGACACATAGTCACACATGCTTTTGCAAATGACAGTGACAGATCAAGAGCTCTACCCCTGCGTGACTTTTAATCAGTACATTAAACTTGGATGCTTGCATCGTGGCGAGCAATATTGAAATATAAAATGTGTATTGAAAAGGGGCTCAAGTGCTCTGTAGGCTAAGTTTCACAAATCAGCGCAGTGCTAAAGCATTTAGGCTTAAATAGCCTTTTCTTCATAATTGTGGATACTTTTAAGTGTGTGTCAGCATACTCTCACAGACACACGCACACACACACACCTGTTTCCCGTCTGGCCCAACCCCACATTCACTTCGCGTCTCCTAGGACAGCTGCTTCAAAAGGTTGCTGAGCCCTGATCTAGACTGCTTAGCTTATATTGACAGGGGAAAATGCATTTCCAGGACCCAACATCACCCTTCGAGATCTCGGCTGCTTTCTTGGCTGCACAGCGTGGAGCAGAGAGCGCGCATCCACCAAGGCCAACCCCTGCGAATGTGGAGGAAGTGACCGAGCCCCCTGCTGCACCCCGACATGTGCCTCGGCCTGCTGGTGTTCGGCCAGTAAAGCGAAAGAGGCCCGTGGATGGTGAAAACACACCAGTGGAGCAGGTTCTGAGAGCAGCCGCTGCTAACCTGAGGTTTTCAGAGTGCCCTCCAGATCTGTGCTATTCAGAGATTCGTGTGCTGCAGCGCGATATGGATCTTCATTGATCACAGCTGTATTGGGGCTGAGTGTTTGCCTTAAAATGCATGCGCTCATGTTCCCTGACAATGTCTAGGTACTTCAGTTGCAGCCGTTTCTTGGTAGCAGAATGGGTTTAGTCAGCTTGGGTTACTCTTGCCGAGTAACCGAGTAAAAGAACTGAGCACTCTCTCGACTGCTCAGTTCCGTATTGTGTGTCTAATGCTTGCTTTTCTTTGTTTCGTTTTGTGTGTATTTTGCAGCATTTTGGTGTGCTGCCAAGGTGCTGGGTAGACCGGGAAGCCAAGGGCCGCAGACTACTGCTGAACCGCCTACTGGCGAGAGACATGCGGCAGACGGCTGACGTCGCCCTCATCATCTCGCATGTAAGTTGTGCATTTTATCCGAAATCCAGTAGAATTGGGTATGGTCCACTCGTCTGTTTGTGGTGTCTGCAGTCTAAGTAGTTATTATTCTTGTTATGAAGTGTCATGGCTTGTGGCACATTGATGGGCCTATTTATAAGGATTGAGTTCCACACAAGCAAGTGGATGCAAGTATGTGCGAGAGTGTGAGCTCCTTTTACAGGAAGCATTCCAAATGCCACAAATTCCGAATTATCGCAATGCTGAAATTATTCAACGTTAGGCGTATCCCAACTGGTGAACGCCTGATATAGGAATGCAGAGACAAAAATTCATAATGCCGAAACGTGGGGAACCGTTGTATCTCGATTTATATAGTAACATATCTGCGAACGATAAAAAGAAAATCTGGAACAGTGCCACAGATTACTCCTAATCAGGGCACAACCAACGCGACGGCGTGATTTTCCAAACTGGTAGTTGTCCC
>JABSTQ010005681.1:0-141776 GCA_013358835.2 Ixodes persulcatus | reverse complement strand
GGAATCCGAAAGTGCGGTCTGTCGCTTGGTGTCCATGCGAAGTGTCTTTGATACATCTACTCTAAAACCCAAAAAAAAAACTATTGCCGCGTTAGATTTGAAATAGCCCAAAAATGGGCCGCATACCCAACCACTAAATTTCGACGCCAAATGCATTACAGAGTAGCCGATTTGGCTATTAATACCCCAACCTGATATATCTGAAGCAACGTTCATGAAATCTTTTAGGACCATTTCTCCAGGTGATTAGCCAAAGGACCGGTGAGCGAGATATTTTGGGAGATTTTTTTAATACTCCCGTAAAATGACCGATTGTCTAGTATCTATTTTATATCACACACTTGGACCTCGCTAGACCCCAACTTCGGGATTTGTGTGAAAAACTTTATCGTCCCAGAAATTTTAACATCAACGGGCTCGCGGAAAGCCTGCCAAAACGGAGTGACCGGAAGTCTCTTCGGGGGGGGAGAGGGGGAGGAGGGAGGCGGAGGAAAGGGTGGGGGTGCAAGGAAGACGGCTTGTGTTTGTAAACAGTGAAAGGAAATTTTCTGAGTGCTATTAGAGGGTGTACAAAAATATTCTTTGAAACATTTTCACAAAGGGGCATTTAGATTTTATGATTGTAAAAAACAATTTAGCCTAGATTTTTATTCTTCTATGCACAGGGAGGACATTGGCTGGCGCGCGTCGACTAGGCTTCCTTTGGCCGCTGCGCGTCAGTTCCAACGACTGCCACCTCTAACACGAAACGTCCAAGGTCAGAGAGGCGAGGGGAGCCGCCCTCTCCTCGCCGGCAGAGCGCGCCGCTCTGCCGTCGACGCAAAGACGTTGCAGACGAAATAAGGGAGCTGAAGAATGACGTACATGCTTTCGCATTCACAACTCATAAGAAGTGCTTAAGTGTACCTCGAGCCCTTTTTTTTTTCTGTGTCATGTTGCGCCACCTGTGAGTAGCGGTGACATCCAGGCGGTTTTTGTCGTTTTCTTCTCTTGCAATGTGGCCAGAGCCGTTTGTTCCACTAGAGCTGAATCCCATAAGTGATAACGTCTCAACATGGCGTTGTGCTCCAAAGAAACCGTTGATAGGTCCGTTGTTATGGGCAAATGCGCGAAGACTCGACGCAAAATTGATATTTGTCTGAAAAAAAGTTAAACTTTTAGTGTGTAAGTGTTGCGTCCTCTCAATATCTAATCATCAAGTATTTTTTTCTACTTTTTATCCTGTCATGCCATAAGGCGATGACAAAAGCGCGTAACAAAGCTTCGCAGCCGGTTTTTGCCTTGCTAGCAGACGACACTATGACTTAGCGGGTTCCTTCTTATGGCTCTTTCCGAAGGAGTGCGCGACTAGGTTCAATCAAGTTGGTGGCGAGTGCCAAAACTTGCATTCTCGGGGTAAACTTTGGGGATTTTGGAAGGGGAAAGTGCCCGCTCACGGCTTAGAGAGACGCCCAAGGGGCGCGAGAGCGCGAAAGCCGGCCCGTGCAGGTTTCCATCTATATTAGGGAAGGTGGAAACATCGTGAAGCTGAATCACGTACAACGATGACGTCGAACGGGATACAGAGGGTCCTTCCCCTCCCCCCCCCTCCCCCCCCCTCCCCCCCAAAAAAAAAATATTCTAGGAATTTTTTTGTTTTACCGCAAAAATAAACTATGCATCACTGAACGCCCATTCTCTGCCCAAACGTAACTTTACAGCTCCGAGCCAGTTGCCAAAGTTTCAGCACCAACCGTTATCTTGTTCAAAAGTTAAAAGCGATTTTTTTTTTAATTTTTAATGGGAAAATGGCGACCGATGGACCGGCTCTATTTACTAAAAACGGGCAGAAATGGGCCCCTTTTTCCCATTGAAAATTTCAGATAATCACCTATAACTTTTGAATGAAATAAGGGTTAATGCTGAAACCTTGGCACCTGGTTCGGAGCTCAAGCGCTACATTTGATCGGAAAATGAGCATTCGATAACGCATAATTTATTTTTGCTGCAAAGTTTTGGGGGGGGGAGGCACTTTGTATGTCAATGTCGAAGTGCAGGCCACCACAAGTTTCAACGAGTTCTGACGCTGCAGAAGTTGCTTCAATGCACATTTGTGCGATCAAATGAACAACCCGTAACAGATATAAACTTTCCTGGCGTTTTATTCGGCTATCTCGCTATTTGGGGTCTTACTGAAAACGGACGAATCCGCATGGTTTTTTTTCTCTCAGTGTGATGTTTACAAGCAGTTACAAAACAAACGCGCCCATATTGCGAGCCTGAAAACGAAATTCGGGGTCTCGAGCCGATCATGTTAGAGACAAAATAATTGCTCCTTCGTTACGATGCACTTCAACTGCAAAATCAAAAAGAGGGTCTGGCGCTGCTTTGATATCGTGTTCTAAACAGATGCTTCTCTCGCTGTAGTTTTAGCAGGTCTTCATACGTGTGATGATTTTCGTCAGACAGTATATTCCGTATCGTACGCAAGTACAATTCTTTTTATCTGATGAGTATTCTTATGCCTGCCATGTTCCCACTAAATACAAGATCAAAGTCGTATAATTATGCAAACGATTCAAACTGTTGGAGACGGCGTACTTCAGTCCATGGAGGCAGGAGGCTTCTAGAGGCGACATGGCGCTATCGAGAAAGACACGCCCCCAACAATGACCAAAACCAAGAGACGCCATTGGGCTAAAAGGAGAGCTGACTTGGCGCCAACTCCTTTTCGTCCAATAGCGTTTCTTGGTTTTGGTCATCGTTGGGGGCGTGTCCCGTTTCCACAGCGTCATGTCGCCTCCCAGAAGCTTCCTCCATGCTTCAGTCATTCCGCGCGCGCTCGTTGTCTACAGCAGAAATCTCGAGACATCTCGAGACGTCTCGAGGACTGGAAGGTGCCGTCGCAAACTCGGCAAACTTCTATCGTGGTAAGTGTAAAATGCTTCCAGTATCTTAAATTTTTAGACGTTTACTCCAACGCTCGGCTCTTGAACGATCGTTCTTTCGTAGCGAAATCTAATCCTGTGTATTCGTCCATAGCAACGCCCCTAGCAACGGTTTGTTTAGAGCAGTGACGCCACGCTTACGGGATGAATGCTCTAGTGCAGTGGTTCTCAATTCGGGGTCCGCGAAGGCGTTCTAGGGGTTCGCGAAGCCCTGCCTCATCAGTCAAACCCAATAATGAAACTTCGTATTCTTGATTTTTGTTTTAATTGACAGGAAACGTTTACATTTTCGTGTGATTTTTGTCGTGTGTATCTCACTGAGAAGTCTACTTCACACTGGCACTGATCTTTATCTATTTATTAAATCACTATCATAATTAACCTATACCTTTCCCTTCCCATCACCACGAACGGTGTCCTTCCCCATCCCCGCCGATCCACAAGGGGTCCGCGAAGCATCAATAATTGAGAGCCACTGCGCTAGTCGACACACGCGTAACAATGTTGACGTTAGCGGAAGCAATTGTGTTCGATATTTAAACCAGCTTAAAACGAGCTTGCTCTTCTTTTTTTTTTCTTCCTTATTTTTGTTTCACGAAGATTAACGCGCGGTGATCTCAAAAACGTGTTTGTGCTGTTCAATTCGTTATGCCCTAGGATTGCTTTTCTTGTGCAACGAACCGGGTTAGGGGAATCAGTTTTAATGCGTTAAACATTCACAAGCTTGTTTACCTAATTCACCCGGCCATCGATCACTAGCTACCCCATTTCAGCCTGAGCGGCATTTGTTTTTATAATGTTTTTTTTTATTCCTTTTGATGGACGATACACATCAGACTTTTCGGCCAACGCGCAAGAAGCAAGTCGTCTGCTTCTTGCGCGCAAAAGTTGCGGTGACGTCAGAATGGCGCCGAGCTCTGATTGGCTTAGATTGAAAGGATAGTGGGTAGACAAAACAAATACTAGCAGATAAAATGCTACATACTGCCGAACAAAATGCAACACACTTTGGTGTAATAAAGATTTTTGCGCCAGAGTAAGTTCCATATTTTATGTTGAGCCTCAGTGATATATATTAAGCGGCTTTAAATGTGCGTATCGTGTTAGAGCTATCAATCATTTAGAGTATCAGGGAAGACTATAGAAAGGGGAAAATAATGGGGAGGGAATATCGCGGTGATAAAACAAACCCCGGGAAAAAATGGGGGAAAAAAACGATGAAAAAGCTCCACTGGGAAACTTACTTAGAGGAAAACGTAATAAATACGGTAAAACAAATGTTTTGAAAGTTTAGATATAGAAAAACCTTCGAACGCGGGTAATTCTTATTAAAAAAGACATCGAAAATAGATAAATTCAAGAAAACGGAGAAAATATTCGGTAAAAGCGGAAAATGGAAAACGAATACGCAAATATGTAGGAGGTTGGTAAGTAAGGTAAACGGATCGGTATCTTCGAGGGAAGTTAACAGAAGAAATCACAGAAGAAAGTACAAATTCAAGAAAGCGTCAAAAATTTTAAAAAAGAAACGGTAAAATAATCGAAATTTGGAGTTGTCAGTTGTAATATTGCAAAAACACAAAAGCCACGGAAAATCTATAAATGTAGGTAATAAAGAAAATCGACAAAATCAATTCGGGACAGCGTCAAAAATTGAGAAACCACATTTTCCCCCAAACATCTCCTCCTGAAAGTTGTTAAGAAGAAGCATTAAAGAATAAAAAGATATCGCCAAAACACCCGAAATAAAAGGGATCTTCGTAAGTAGGTGACCTCTTGAATAAAAATACAAACAAACAAAGAATAAGTGTACCGGCATAATTATATTTGTTAGATAATATTTGAGGCACATCGGAACGATATAAAAAAAGTGTAAGAGTACGAGCAAACAGAAAAGGTAAAAAAAAGATCAAACAGTGACTCGATAAAACAAAAATCGAGTAAATGCCTGGAACTAATAAAGATAAAAACTTAAACTTAAAAAAAAAAATGTTAAAAGGTGAAAGAAAAGTGCTTTCTCGAGAAGGATCTTGGAATTGGCCTAGGGTAAAGCCCCACTACCGAGGCAATTGGAAGGGAACCGAAAAATTGGGAGCCCGACCCCTTTTCCGCAGTCACGACCCTCTCTCTCTCTCTTTCTTTCTTTCTCTCGGGCATTATCTCGTGGCACTTCGCCTGTTTGGGGAGCTCTCGAGAGCGAGCGCGCGACTAACCCCGTCTCCCTCAAACCAGATTCCTACATCGATCCAGGCGAGTCGACCCGAATACTTCCAAGCACAGGCGAATCATTTGTCGAAATTCGGCCTCCCAAGAGCCAAGCCAACAGAGTTTAGGAACCGCTGTCAGGAACGTTACTGACCACCGTAACTCATACCCAACCGCGGCTGGCCACTGGGCTGGAACATGAGCCGTAGGGTAGGCTTCGCCTCATGAAGCGTCTTGTTGGAGTGGAGCACACTTTACAGGGACTCCACCTCCTGCGCGGGATCTCTGTCTTCGATGTTGCAGGAGCGTCTCGAGCGCGCACGCCCAGCCGAAGCACGACAGACTGCAACATGTGCGTGCTTCCGTCGTGCAGCCGGGCATCGAAAAGAGAAGCCCTGCCATTTTTATCTTATCACAGACTATATAGTCGGGAACGTTACGACCGCCTTCCCCGTAAACCCGCACTCGCAGGCAACCACATTGCAACGTGAGCCGTAGTTTCGGCTTCTCCGTATGAACATTTTTTTTGCGGTAGAGCATGCTTTACAGGGGCTACCGTTGTCATTCAATTGTAATGGCGACTCCAGCTGTGTATATACCAACTCATGTTTACAAACAAACCGGAGCGCCCCTAGCGGAACGCTGCCTGCGCCACAGATGCGCGATGGGGTGTGGGCAAGAAGCGCCGTGTCCCACATCGACGAACCATTGAAACGTGATGTCGGTGTGAATCCCCGTGCTCTTTTTTTGCGTTGGGATTGTTGATACTACGTCTTCCTAGCAATGGCTTTCTACTTTAGCGGCCTGAGCAAAATTAACGAGGCTCCTTTCACCGCCAAACTAGGTCTGAATAACGTGACGTGCTACGATTCATTCCGCGTGAACGCCGCAGAATGGACGCTAAAGCCTGATTCACGTGATGAGATTCTGCTAGGTGCTTTCAGTCGCGACTTCGCTCGGGCTGCAAAAGCGCGGACGGTAGCTGCGATGCTCGACGTTGATACTGAAAATCGCAAGCAGAGTCGGACCATGTGAATCGGGCATAACAAGTCGGTGATGGCCACTGGTAACAATAATCAGCATCTCCTTGAATTTTTGTTTACACTGAGCCTACGTACCCCAATCAACGTTCATACACCAAAGTCCTTTGAGGCCTGCACTTACTTCTGATCTCAACGTTTGGTCTACTGGCCGCTGTCGTTTGAACGAGCAGACGACAATTTGAACGAGTTTGAAAGAGCAGACGGCAGTTTGAAACATCAGACGGCCGTTTGAACGTGAAGACGCACTGAACTTGGTCCGCGGGTGGTCCGGACAACTTGACGGTTTTCCTGTTCTCAGGTTAGAACAAAAAAAAATAAATCTGACAACCAGAAGTATCCCTGAATTCCACCCAAAGTGCTTCCCACACAAGCAATCGTGGCCGGGCGGTATCTAGTTTCCTCTTTTCACAAAACCTATCTACGTTCTCGGACAAACTGAGCGGGCAGAAAATACACGAACACTGATCTTCACACCTTTCCCGGCTCTGTTGGTATAGCTCAGTCGCGGCGTTTTGACGAGAAGGGAGGTCTCAGTCTGGTCTCTTCCAGAAACAACACAGGAATTCCCGGTCCGCATTGCGGCTTCCGCACATAGACCCAGACCGGATGTGTGCCCGAAGCGCCACCACCTCGGCATGACGTAACAGAGTTAAGTTAATGTATAAAAAACACCACTCAATCTTTTTTTTTTTTTTTATGGCGGATATAGTGAGGGCCGGAGAGGCGAGCTGGTATACCATTTGCTGAGCCCGTCTGGCGTGCTGGCTTAGTCCCGCTTATACGAGAAGGCTGGGGTGTTACGCACCCAAATCACCTCTATTCTGAAAAAAAAAAGGCTTAGCGTAGCATTTACGTCAGGGGGTTAATTTTAATTAAGGAGCGCAGCCGAAACTAACATCTATTACAGCGAAGCTGTTTATGTCTCGTTGGCCGGATTTCTTCGTGTCAGCGTCCTCACGGGAAAAAAAAAAAAAGAACTTTAGCGATTGAAGCGAAAAGTGCATATCACGCATACAACATACAGCACAACGTTCGTTTCAACAAAGAACAAGCACAAAACAAGCATCCGCACCACACAATTGATGATAAGGCGCTCCTGATGACAATGCGAAGCACGTAGCGCTAACCGCATACGTTTCCCGGTAAAGATTACTGCTGCGCAAGCTGCCGCGGAGACGGCAGCTTGCGACGTGGGGAGTGACGTTTAGCCTTTCATATATATAAAAAAAAAGAATTCATGCAGTGAATTTGATTTTTTTTCGTCGATCATTTGGTATAGGCAACCTGCAATGCTGATTGTTTTGGCGCTACCTAGTGGCTCAAGCAAGAAACATTGGGTATGTCTGGTAGTGGCGGCTGCATTGTTCCAGCGTGAGCTATTACTATGGCCCCGCCGCTTAGCCTAGCGCCTGAAGCAAGCAATACAGGGTAGGCCAGGAAGCCGTAATCGCATAACATGCCAGTACGGCGGAAGCTACGGCCCTGGCGGGCCAATCGGAACGTGACTATACGTATTACCGGAGTGCGCTTTTACTGCAAAGAAGTCTCAGGCTTTTCGCTGCGTCATGCTCCACTATGTGTGCATTCCGCACGTATACGTAGTGCATATTGAAGCCGTCGGCACGCAATGTGGGGCTTATCGTTCACCCTTTGCTAAGTTACAACGAGGCAAGGTATAACCGTGGGCTGTCACTCTGCCGGCGCCGCCTGCAGGTGATACCACAGCTTCGCTGGCCAACCACCTTCACAGCGCGGATCGAAGCCCCGACTTTTTTTTGAGTCCATGTCTTGATATAGACGCTAATTTCGGTTTCTCTCCTAACCCAAAATGTATATCACGGCGTAATTAATTAAGCTAAAACAATTCTTAGCAGAAATTTATTTCGTGACATAGGTGTCTGATCTAGGCACTTAGTTCTTTTTTTTTTTCAAGTCGAGTGTTTTAAGAGTTGTGGCAGAGTTTTTATACGCTTAAAAGGTAACGTAGAATATTGTTTTTGTTGAAACAATTTGTGCAAAGAATAATACACTTTTGCTTGTTTTTGGATGTCGTTTTTTCTTAGTACGATAATTTCCATATGAAATAATGTACTGTGGGCCCTTTGATGGGGTTGGGGGCATTTAGAGGATTAATGATTTAGTGTATTTCCAACGCAAGAATAACAAAAACCGGGTGATGAGCTTACAATATTTTCACAAAACGTACAAACACAGAAACGCGGTTATCACTACAAAAAAAAATCAAAACGGAATTTGAGAATGCCAGCAAAAGAGAGATAGAGAGAGAGAGAGATAGTGTGTGTGCGTGTGTGTGTCTGTATGTCTGTGTTCGCGTGTGCGCGTGCGCGTGTGGGTGTGTATGTGTGTGCGTTCAGCGCGCGACGCAATGTATTGTATATGAAATCCAATGTTTATGAATATCTTGACAATGACAGCAGAGTTTTTCACAGGTTAAAAATAATTAACTGAGACCTTTCTTTAAAGACTGCTATTATTAAATTGCGTAATTTTTTTATTGTGACATTTATTGGGTGCCTACTTTACCCCAGTTTGTATTATTGATATTAAAATTAAGATATCTTAATGCTTAGTTCTTTGGTTTTTTTCAGCTCGAATATAATCTGCTGGTTATGATCTAATTTCAAACGCGCGAACAGCTATGGTCATCTAAAGTTGGCAATTACCATCATGGGTACCAAGTGCAGCATTTTCAATCAACGAGATATAATATAAAAAGTCTAAAATCAATTAAAATATCTAGCCAGTATGGTGAATCTATACAATTAAAATATCTAGCCAGTATGGTAAATCCATACAAAATAACATTAATTGTGGGTGAAGCATCAGTTGCTATCAAAACCGTGGCCTTTGACAATCGGCAAAAATTTGGAATGCGCCTCCAATTCCTTTGGGCAAAATGCCCCCCTCCCCCCCCCCCCTTCCCAAAAAGAGCGATTTTTTTACTATAAAATTTATCATAGCTTTTTTTGCTTTTAATTTTTACACGCCGTCGTTTTGCGAATCTCAGCCTTTCCATTTGGAAGGAGTACCTACCCGTTTGCACGTATGCTCACTGCGACACGTTTCGTTGGCGTTGAAAAGCCGGTGAAACGGTAAGGTTTAATCCCACACGGGCCGCTGCACTACATTGGGGCAACGAAGAGTGCTATTTGCATTCACAAATGGCAGTTCGCGGGCCATGATCGCGAGCAATGCCACCGCGCCAGCTAAGCGGTAGAACCGGTGCGACCCTCGTTAAAGCACTTCCCGTTTCTCTCGCAAGAGGGCGAGCAAGGAACGAGAGACGCGAATAGTCGGTAACAAAAAAAAAACGGCAGAGATCTTTTTATTTCGTTTTGTTTTTTGCGTGCGAGCTTTCTTCCTTCGATAGCGCTTTGGTGTCTCGCCAGCCTCGAGCGTGCACGTGCAGCCGAAGCACGACGGAAGTCAGCGAGCACGTGTTTGGGGCTGGGCGTCCGAAAGCGACACCCTCCCTTCTTCATCCTGTCGCTGACTGCAGTGGGGAATGTTATGACCGCTTCGCCGTAACGCGCACCCAACCGCAGCCAGTCACTGTGCTGGAACATAAGCCGTAAGTTCGGCTTCACCATATTAGCGATATTTGTGCGGAGGAGCACGCTTTACAGGGGCTCCTGTTGTCGAAATTAATAAAAGTTACACGTTCGTGTTTGGACATCGTAAGGTCGGTCTGCCTTTGAGGTGTGGCGACGCCGATTTATGCTGTGATTGATCAGCGACTGCTATCCTAAGATTATTAACGTGCATCACGCAGTAGTGATACGCGACCGCACGCCGGTACGATGCTCGTCCAGATCGAAATGGGGAGGGGTGGGAATTGACATCCCTGGGTTCCGCAGCTCGAGTTTTCGCTCCACGTGCTCCGAGCTGCTCGTTGTTATAGTATTGTATAGTAAATGACGAGAGGGGAACGACAGGGAACTCCGTCAGTTGTCCCTCCTACAGCGCGAGCTTCGTACATTTAATAGGGCTTCGACGTCTCGCGAGCTTCGAGCATGCGCGCGCAGTCGAAGCACGACGAAGAGTGACGATCGCGTTCTGTGGCCTGTGAATCCTAATGAGACGCCTACCGCCTTAATCCCGACAGTGACTGCACTACTAGGGCCGCTCTCACGCTACCAAGGGCTGTCGGGTGGCCGAGTGCGTTAGCACACCGCAGCTCCAAGCAGCCGGAGCACAGGCCCGCGGTTCAGAAGCTGGGTATCGTTCGTTGGTTCGATCATTTACTCCCACCTGTTTCGATCTGGATAAGCATTGTACCGGCATGCGATCGTGTAATCACGACACTGCCCTAAAGTTATGGACAGCTTAAAAATGGAAACAGGGTGTGGAACATTATGTTCACAATTTTTGCTTGACGATTCAACTTTTGTTTATAGGCTAACGTCGCAATTTCATTGGCTATGAAGTGATAATGGGATGCTCGAAATTCACCGGCATCTAGGATCACGGTTTTTAATTTTTTTCTTTGTGTGTGTGCTGACAAAATCGTGTATTGCAAAATGTGACACCGCCCTAAGAAGAAGAACATTGAGGCAGCCTACTCGAAATGCTCGTCCCTTTGTTCAGAGCTCCCTTGTCACAACTGTATAAAACGACAAAGCCTTGATATAAAATATGTGTTCGACAACGAACGGGATTCATCCGATGGAAATGTATTTTCATCGGATGCCTTTCCTCTTCGCTTTCCGCTGCACGTTTCCGTCGTCTTGCCTCCGCGGCAGCAGCCAAACGACGCTTACGCTCTTCTCCTGTCTCTGCCTGACTTTGCCGACGCGTGGCCTCGATTTTCTTCCGTCGTCGCTCTTGGATACGGTCAGCCATATCACTCGTGGAAAGAACCACATCCATTGCCGGAGCGGCAACTGAGCTGGGCCGCATTCCAAAACAGCGCGGCGTGCGCTCGTTTGTGCCTCCGCGCCAGCTGTGCGACGCTCGTATTGGTTCGAAGCGCTGACGTCAGCACGCGTCAACCACCCCCTCTCTCCCCGCCGCCGTGATGAGACATTGAATGTGTAAACAAGATACCTCCTCACCACCCCACTCTCCTCGTGACGTCATGCACAGCGCTGACAAACGGACGCAAGGTCTGACACCGACGGGTTTTCCTGATAACAAGCATTCTAATGCGCACGCATTAAAAATACGAAGACGTCACTATGCGATTTATAGCTTGAAGCGGGCTTGCCTTGCGACGTAAAACGATTCAAGACAGACACCCCTGGGACCGTAACAGATATTCCTCACCTCACTAGGAGGCGGCGGCTGCGTATTGGATCTTCTCGTATGTGTGTGTGTGTCTGTGTGTGTGCGTGCGCGCACGGAGGTTTTCCAACCAGAGAAATGCGGGTCTTTGTCGCTACAGCTACGTTTGAATTGGACGTTAACTGGGTGCCGTCGCCTGGAACTCAATAATCCTGTTTAACGTAAAGAAATGTCGAAACAGCTTAGACGAAGTCTTGTGCTCAATCACGTAAGGTTTTGAAAAACTGATTTGTGTAGACTGCTTTGTCTTACTCTTACAAATGAACATCTCTACATTTCGTACACCGTTCGGGGGGAAAATATAAAAAGGGGTAAGGGGGTGGGGGTGCAATTAACAATCAGATATAGTATAGATTTATTACATAGAGGTATGTGTGAGGCATGTGTTTTTGTTCTCTACTCAACCTCTTCCAAATATCAAGCGCGCGCATTCTTTTTTTTTTTCGCCATTTTTTTAAATGTTACAATGCAGTGAAATCGTGCATTGCTACGAAAAACGTCAAGTACATCGATACCTTTCAAGGTTCGCTCAACCGATCTAATCAATAACCGTCTTTGTTCGAAGAACATTCACATCGGCTCCGTCTTCACACGAGTCTCAATCGCGTTCATTGAACCTGCTACGAGAGCGCCAGTCCATGATATAAATACACACAAAACTTTGCCGGATGAGAAAGCGGCGATTTTGGCCGGGAATTCCCCTGCCAGATGCTTGTTTTTTTCAACGAGCGAAACGTTATCGAAGCATTTACATGTTTGTGTTTTCTTCTCTTCTTTGGTTGAGCAAACAACGCGATCGATAAATGGTGTAGACTGTTTGGTCTAGCTTAAACAAGCGACGTTCAGTAAACAAATACCGGTATCGTGTCTCCTTTCGCTGGTCGAACTTACATCGCTGTTTATTGTAAATATGAATTGCGACGCACGCTGTGCATCGGTGAGACGCTAGGTCTCAAAAGCGACACTACCCGATACATCGAAACTGAACCAAGGCGAAAAGGGTTAGCATACAAAGCATGCATTCCAACTCACGCACGTCGCTTCGAATGGAGTCTAGCATCGTCGACCTGTCGCATCGGCAAAGCTGTGCTCACCTCCTCGCCGACTCGGCTTGAACCTTCCTCTTGTCGATCTGTCGTCGTCGACTTGAACGCAAAACGAATCGAGCACGCAAAAAGAAATATAGAAAAATCCCACTTCCCGTTGATTGTTCTTCAGGTAAGCGAAGCAACACAACCCAACAGTCCGGGAAAGAAAAAACGAAAACCAAACGAAGCAACCGAAAACAAAAATTGCAAAAAGAGTCAGACGGCGCGCGGTGGAACTGCTCGTCTGCTTTCGACGGGCAACTCTGGTTCTATCCTTTGAGCCCCCGGATGCCTCCTCCGCCCGCTCACCTGGTTCCCATGGCAACGGAGCGGAGGACCAATCAGGTCTCGGGCTCGACGTGACGTCACGTAGGGGTGTTTTTCTTCTTTCTGTGTTTCGTGGCCAGCAGCCAGTGTTGCTTCGGCCGGCAGCCCTCTGGCTTTTGACATTCAGTAATCTCGGCACTTGGTCTGGCCACTGTGTTTTTGCTTCTTTCTTCTTTTTTTTTTTTTTTTTTCTTCCGAGGACGCGGTTTGTTTAATAAACAAAGGGGTTGGAGGGGACGAGCACTGAGTCAGCTGAGTATGGTAATTTTGTTTTCTTTTTTTTTCCACGCGGTTTTACTCTTTTTTTTTCATCCTATTTACGGTGCTCTCGAGGGAAGTATTGAATTCCGATACTGACGATGGTAATAACGGAACGCCATAGTTTGATTACGGCTGTCTATCGGCATTCTATTGTTGTTGCGGTGGTTTTTTAATGTGCATTTGTCTGCTGCGTCTGCCATTTTATTGCAGACGACGATCACGCAAATTGTTGGGCTGCTGAAAAATGGAGGACTAATCGTTCAACGGGAGCTTTATGCGACTTCTCTGTTTGTTTTGTTTTTTTTTTTATTTCATCATAGTGGCTGTGCAATCACTTTAGCTTAGGTAACCGCGCATCACATTTATTGCTGTCGCTTGTTTGGGCTCTTCTGAGCCATAATAAACGCTGTAATTAGTATCATAATTATAATCAGTAGATATTTGACCGCAAATTTCGTACATAGGCTTAAAACGAATAACGTAACCTGTTTTTCGTTCTTTTTTTTTTTCTCTTGTAATTCGAGTTTTATTGCCGTAATGCCCGTTTTCAAGAAGAAGAAAAAATATTTTAGGAGGAGTTTTAAGCGAAAACAAAATTAACTCGTGGTTTAATTCGTAGTTTTGATGTTCGTTTTCTTGAAGTATATAAAATTTATTTACTGTAGTCTGCAAACAGCAGACGAATTTTTTTTTTCATCTGCGTGATGCAGTTACAGTGCACCACAACATTTTTAATTGGAACAACATTAATCTGCGTTACGCACCCAGTTGGTTACAACTCGACCTGTATACAACTGTTCACAGTCTAAGATTGGTTGCTTCGTTGAAAATAGCCCTTAGTCCCCAATGTCGGGTTTGCGGAAACAAAATATTACTTCAGTTTACTTTTTTGTTGTTTAATCTTTCTGTCCGCTACAAGTTTCCAAACTAATTTCTTACTGTACATTTTGTTTACCCGCGGTCTGTGGTCTGCACAATCGTTGCGAGCAGTACCTGCTAAGCCTTTCGGTCTGGCGAGCTGACTTTTCCCTTTACACCGGTGCATGGCAGGAAAGCTGTATATGGGGTAGACTGCGAAGCAAGGAGGTTGCCGCAAAGGCTCGTTGCGTTTGCTTGTGCCTCGGCTGCACGAACGCTTCTAAAGCTATACGCGCTCGCGCTTGCAGCCTTCGCGGTTGTACGTGCGGACAAATTCCCGTGGCTATGCAGTCAAAGCAAAATGGTATAGGGAGTATTCGCTGGCGGCCATAGCTGTGTGCGCAAGTGATGAGCGTGGGCTCACAGTGGGCTTCCACAGTTCTTTTGCAACGTGCATTCCGCACCATCAAGAGTGCCGGTGTTAGCAGCCTATTAATGTGAGCTCGTTCTGAGCATGCGCTCTAAGAATCGCCCTCAAACATGGCGTCCAGTGAAGGCCATGGTCGCACGGGCGCTACTGCACCTTGAGCACCGATCAAATCTGTACACGAGCAATCTTCACTTCTGGAATGCAACCGAAAGTTGTCCCTTGGTATGGGCAATGTTCATGACCTGTTTTCGAACGTATACTTTTGCGGCGTCGTCTTTAGACCGCCACGCGCTGTGAATGCCTGATTCACTCGAGAAGGCTGGCGAGCCCACCTGCCGCCACGGGTTTCTTTTTCTAGCCACAAGAAGCCGTTGATTTCGCTGAATCTCGGATGTCGCTAAAAATATAACAGAATAGAGTCTCTAAATGAGCTGCGCTTAGAGTATCGGCACTCCGTTCCCCGGCATTGTTGTGGGCGCCGCCATTTTGATGATTGTGCAGAGAGGGCGCAACTGCCGATCGTCATGATTCAAAAGTGCGACTTCCTCAGCATTAGATTCGGTGTAAAGGTCGGTTCTCACATGCAGCGAAGCGCTGATGTAGCGCTCCTCACGTGCCGTCAGCTACTTATCGCCTTCCACGAGCAACAGTTTTGGCGGTGCGATACAAAGCTGGTGAACGCTCCGGTCAGCACGCGCTTAGCGCGAGGTAAGCGCTACGCTTGTAGCGCTCCGCTGCGTGTATGAACAGGCCTTTAGGAAGCTCATGTAATAGTGCTTTGCTCTGTCGCGAACTGTTTAAACATTTGTGGAGGACGGAAAAGCGTTTTCTGTGATTTCAAATAAAGCTTCAGATAACTGGCAACCATGATTTTAAGCCACAATATGGCCAAACTACTATTGTTGGTTGTGTATGAATTGTGATAGCATTCGTCATGAGACTCACGACGCAGCTCACTGGGAATACGACGACGCAAATTTTGAGTAAACACTTTATTTTTTGTGAATGGTTTACGACGCAATCATTGACGTCAGCGCGACTGCAGCGCGCCACTTCGAAAATTAAGTGATTGCTTCGTCTCTCTGTAATCGTTTGATCTTCTGTCTCTGTGAAATCGTTTGACGTTTAATCTGTTTCCCCACCATTATTGCAGCTTCGTGTGTGTGTCTTGTCCTTTCTCTGTGCAATATTTTAACGTTCGAGCCGTTTCACCACCACTATAGACCATTTACCAACCAGCTCAACTCAAACCGCTAATTGCTTCGTAGCTTGGGCACAAATGTGAATGTGTGCGTACTGCCGCTCCGTGTATGCGCGGCGCGGGTTTATCTGCTTGCTAGGACGACGTCGAGAACGACGTCTCCGAGGACGACGTCCAAGACGACGTCTAGGATGGTTTCTAGGACGACCTCTACGACAATCTCAAGGACTACCTTAAAGGGGTACTCCGGCGATTTTTTCATGGTCCCCGATTTCCTTGAAATTTTGCTAAACTCGCCAAACAACATCGCTAAAATAGTATCCCACATATTAGGCCAAAATAAATTTTTTTTCACGAAGTTATTGAATTTACAATTTTGGTCCTCACCGTGTTTTTCAAACTGAAAGTCTCTACTGGCAACAACGAAAAAGTGACGTCAGTGGAAGGCAGGGGTTCACTTTTTGGGCTGTAGAATTTATTCCCAACTGATTTCAAGCAGTTTCATGGTGTCAAATGAATGCTTTGGAAGCTCGATCCAGTACCCGCGCGCCAGCACGGATCAAATGATTGGCATATTCTATTTTTTTAGACTGCTTGCTCGACTGGCAAGCCTGCCTGCCACTGACGTCACAGCACTGAAAAGTGCGGGTATATTTGAATGTTGGTTTTTGCATCATTTTCATTTGCCGATTTCACAATAACTAATATGAATTTCGCGATACTAAATAGCATACTGGAAACGGTAAAGGCCGGGGAGTCAGAAAATATAGTTAGTTGAGGTAGCTCAAAAAATCGCCGGAGTACCCCTTTAAAAGACGTCCTAGAGGACGACGTTGAAGACGACGTCTAGGACGACCTCTAAGGCGATCTTAAGGACGACCTCTAGGACTACCTCCAGGGTGACCTCAGGGACGACGTCGAGGACGACATCCTAGAGGACGACGTCTAGAACTACCTCTAGGACGACCTCTAGGGCGACCTTAAGGACATCTACGACAACCTCAAGAACGACGTCTAGGACGACGTCCTAGAGGACGAAGTCAAAGACGACGTTTAGGACGACCGCTAGGACGACGTCCGCATACGCGTGGCGCATACGAGGTCAAATAGCGTATCGTGAAAACCGGCTGAAATAATTGGGGTTGTGTGGATATTTATGCAGCCTAGAACTTGGTCTGCCTCAACGGGCGACGAGCCTCCCAGCTGTAGATGAGAAATTTAGCCAGCGCAGTACAATCGCTAGCCTGGGGTCTTTAACGTCAACCACGCAGTAGTGGTACACGACCGCACGCCGGTACGATGCTCATCCAGATTGAAACGGGCAGGGTGGGGATTGAACCCAGGATCCCTGCGGTACTGCAGCGCGAGCTAGTATAGCTTTCAAAACAACGCGGATTGCGATACAGCGTTTTTCGCGTTTTTCTTTTCTTCCCGTATACACATGGCTTGACCGTCACGTCATGCAGCGACGGCTAGTTCATGTCAGCGTCGCTGACAGCACGTCCTCCAGCGTTTCATAGCGAGCACGACGCTAGAAGACGGCGCCGCCATCTGCCGCGCTGCGGCGAAACTCGTCGAGCTTCCGCGTGTTTGCCACTTGGGGCGGGTCGGTCGGAGATCCACCAACGATGAAGTCATGCACATGCCTTGTTTTCTATATAGGTGATACCGGTCGCAGATTTGGAGCGCGAGGATCTGGTAGCACAGAGCATTTCTCGGGGAGTCTGGTACTCAGCGCACAGCTTTTGCAGCGGCGAGGACCCGAAACATGGTTTTCAAAACCGACGAGAAAAGAAGCGGTAGCCCGAAGAACGCGAGAAGCACGAGCAGGGGCATTCCATCACTCGGGAAAAGTGTGTTTCGGCGTCTCGCCGCAGTGGGGCGCCCCGTTACATGACTCTTGTCTGCCGCTCTACCTTTTCACTTTCGGCGGCCGCGTCACGTGACGATCTGCTAGGCTTTGTCAGTATAAGGAGTATTCACTGGGCGCCATATTTGTGGGTGCTGTCTAGAGCGCACGCTCAGAACGATCCCACATTAATAGGCTGCTAAGACCGGCAATCTTGAGGGTGTGGAATGCACGTTACAAAAGAACTGTGGAAGCTCGCCATCAGCACGCGCTCAGCAGTCGCGCACACAGCTATGGCCGCCAGTGAATACTTCCTATAGGGGAGGCTATGGTGGTACCAAACAACAACCGTGTCCACAACAAAGCCACCAAACGAAAAAAAAATTATCGCTAGTTAGCGCGTGCACTTTGACCTGCTTCACTCGTTCGTGAGGTCGGTTCAAGAGGAAAAAAAAGAAGAAAAGGAACCATCGGGTCAATCGGCTGCGCTGAAGTCTTAATCGTTCCAAGGTAACGTTTATGTTCTTCTTTTTTTTTTTAGCGTAACGCTCGGCCTCGACTTTAAGTGTGTCTTATTAAAGGTAGCAGTGCACCGTTCTTAACCGGGTTCTCGTCTTGAGGTTGAAACCTTCCAAGGCTTCTGGGAGACTTCCTTGAATCCGCGTCTGCCAAATTCTAATACAGGAATCTTGGGGGTTGCAATAAAGCTTAATTGTTTGTTTGTTTTTAGAGCGCGCTAAATTTAGCGGAAATTTGAATTGGTGTTGAGGTCACGTGACGTCAATTTTCGCGCTAAATCTAGAGGAGAAACGGATTTTGTTCATGGTGACGTGACACGAGTCATGTGACGTCATTTTCCCCGCTAAATTTAGCGGGGAAACTGAATTGGTGTTGAGGTCACGTGGTGTCGATTTTCCAGCTAAATTTATCGGGGAAATTGTGGGAGGAGGGGAGGTGGAGGTACGGAGGAGGAGGAGGAGGAGGAGGGAAGGAGCATACCGTCCCCTCCTCCTCCTCAAGAGCTGCGCTCTAATTTCGCATTACAGAGATTTGTAAACGTCTTTTATTTTTTATCTGCCTTACAAGTTTTTAATATGTGTTGAGCGAAATGAAAAGCTGGTACCTGCTGATTTTCTTGATAGATCGAGATTTTAATAATAATATTTACTTTGCGCTCAAACTTTCCTTTTTTTTTTATTTTTTGGTTAGGATACCTGTAAAAACGAAGAACAAAAAGGGGGGCAGCGTTTTATTTTTTATGCGGTATTGTTTTATACGCTGCACTATGTCAGTTATCTAAGGAAGAGAGAAAAAAAAGTTGCAAAAATTACGCTAGCAGCTTTTTCGAAGTATGGACCATTGTCAACCGCGTCGAAATTCCAAGATTTATTTTCCATTGTGTATTTCATACTCTCGAAAAAAACCTTTCGTAACAGTTCTTAAGGACAACTTTTATCCTTTCCAAAAAAAAAACAACAACAAAGCCTTGAAATGTTACCAAATTTTTTAGCAGCAACAATAATATTAATAATAATAATTAATCAATTTTATTAGGTGCCCAGGAACAACCGTATGGTCTTGGTGCTGTTTCACCGAACACACGCTACAAAATACGTGTAAAAAAAGAACCCTACAAATCTTGCATATAATAAAAACGAATATTAATAGGAATAAGAATAATATTAATCTTTGTCCCTTTGTTTACATTCAAAAGGAATAGGGCAACGCAAAAAACAGCTGTACATGTTAAATTTAAAACAATTTCAACGTTTTTTTTATTGATTTAATTTTTCTTTTGTTTTTATGAGCCGTAAAAGAAGAAAAACCGGCCCACTATCTAAAAGTCGTTATTTATTTTTCACTCACGTATTTATAACAAACTAAACGCAAACTGCATCGCCACCCACGAGGAAGAAACTATACGAGCGTGTCGGCGACAGCATAGCCGTAAGCAATGACAGTGATTTTTTTGTTGATGCTATATATAGAGGCACTTTCTAGACGCTTGAAGTCTCCCAGGAGATACGTTTCTGATGCGCTTCATAAATATATATATAAAAATCCAGGGAGAGAAGAACCACGAAACGTTGGAATGGGGACAAGCTTGTAAATAATGCGAGGAAAAGGGACGGGAAAACAAAAAGACGCACGCTCGAGAACTATATAGGAGAGAATCGAGCGAAATTAGTTTTTATCACGCTACCTCGTTTCTTATCCTCATGATGTGCGTGTGGGTGTGGGTGTGCTTGTTACAGAAACAATATCTCTGTTAACTACAAAAACTCGAACAAACTGTTTTTTTTTTTCTTTTTTTTTTTTTTGACGATACCCGTTACGCTGCGTTCACACTGGAATTAAAATTGCAACTGCAAAGCGGATCGACTCATTTTCATCAATGCATCCGCAACAATGCATCATCAATGCATTGTAATGCATCCGCGTTCGCGTTCGCATTCGTAAACGCTTTGCGAATGCGGTTCGGCTGCCCGTGTGAACGCAGCGTTCTAGACCCGTTCTAGGGGTGCCTACGTGTCTGTCTGTTTCGGGGTGAAGACATTCTTTGTTGCACTGAGTTGGTCAGCGCGTCACACGTTGGTCCACTCAGTGCGTGACTTTTGCGGTAAATTGGCGTCAAAGCATTAGCCAAGGCTACGCGCTCGAGTTGAATAACACCGGATTGCACGCACTTCAAGAAACATAAAAAAAATGCAGGAGGACACTTAAGACTGCTTACGTGTAGGAATGCGAAAGAATTCGTATACGTACTCCTACAAGTTGCGCGCCCCGCTATCCTCTGCAGAGGCCGGCCGGGCTCTGGGTAACGGTTGATGTGCGCTGCCGCGGCGGCGCGCGGGAGCAGCGCTAGGAGTGTCGGGTGGCGTTTCTTGGAACTATCCGGGGCGCGCGCCGCGTCGCAGCCATTTTAACAGCCGTTACGGCGCGGAGGGAATTTCTCTGCCGTTTTTCGGGGTTACGGACAACGCAGGCTCCGCTCCATGGGACAGTTAATGCTTTCGCATTAAAAAAAAAAAAAAAACGATTGGGCGGGATAATGGCGGATATGTCACCACTCAAGCATAAGCTCGTCTGTGTGTGAAGGCACTCTAACCCTGTCCGAAATTCAATGACATCTGGTGGTCCATATAGGAGTTTAAAGTTTGTCATACCTATGGCGGCAATGAACTTGTATTTTATTCGGCACCACGTCACCCTCGCAAGTCAACGGCAGGCGAGAAAGTCATTGTGCAGTTCTCTCTCGATCACTTTCAGTTTCGGTGGTGACAAAGATACAACCGATCAGAACTAAGCTCCAACCCACATAGACGCATCGATAAAACTCTATACACCAGAGGGCCTTAAAGCCGATTGTGTGCCGCCCACAGATTGTCTGAACCCAAGTTAGAAATGCACGCTTAACGAATCCTTGTGTTCAATTTCTGTGTCGCACCGACCCCTCAAATGCACATGCTTCGCATCGTATGCTTAGGATGATGCAAAGCCTTTCTTCATCTCAGTCACTAGAATTAGTACGGCACAGATGTCATTTTTTCAGATGATGATTGTAATCAAAGTGGCCGGACTGGATGTCGGGAAAGGGTCGTGTGTTTGGCGTACTCACATCGTGACCCGCTAAATATAGCGGGAAATTTTCACCGCTAAATTTGGCGGGTCACAGTGTCGACACATTGTGGGCTCACAGTGCCAGGTAACGCCATCTCACATGACGTCACGGTTTAGCGGAGAAATATTTTCCGCTAAATTTAGCGGGAATTTAGTGCCACGTGATGTCCTGGCGTTACGTGGCGTCACAGTGTCGCATGACCGATGACGTCCACTATATATAGACACGGGAGTGTAACTATGCAGCAGTATGAAGCCTCTGTGTGGTGGCTAGAAGGGGAGGTGGCAGCATTCGCCGCTCCGGAGTGTAGCGGCGGATCATGCTAGCAGCGGTGACGCTGCTGTCGACACAAAGCCCTATTTTTAAAGTTGTACTTAAAAAAAACAAAAAAACATGAAAGACACTACGTTAACGCGAAATACAGGTTCACTTCGTGAAACGAGGGTCCATTTTTTTTTTTTTAATGGTTGCTAATATATCCACACGTAGACGTACAGTCAGTCGATGCTCATTTTCTGAAAAGCTATAGCCTCTCATCTTGCTCTGATAAGGTGTCCTAACATAACTGCTAAGGAAATTTTTTTTTAAATACGCGCACACTGCTTCGTTGTGCATCTCACCTCAAAGCATCGCAGGTGGTAAGATAGCATGGGTATTAGGAAGGTACAAAAATAAGGACATGGTGTGCTGGGCTTAAATATAACGCTTATCTCTTCAACGAACAAGAACTCTACAAAAAGGCCCAGGGATAAATTTAAAGCGTATAAGCTACGTAACGCGACGAATCTTCAAATAGCGCGTTCGCCACCTTCCTCCTTCTCTCGCCTTGTTTTCCGCTTGGACCAGAAAATGCAGACTTGCTAGTGCATAAAACTTGATGAGGCTGTTGCTCACCTCCGTGCTATGTTCGCTGCAACCAATCGCACCCAGCCTATTTCTTGTCAGAGAGGAAATCAGGTCCATTACGATATTTGCTTTTAGCTTGTTAAAGCTGAAACAGTAGGTGAACGAGTTTTCTCCTATTTTTAACGAAGGCTTGGAGTTTCTAAGAAGGGTAGAGCAGCCCCCCTTGTCGACCTCTTGCGTCAAGCAAGCTTCAGTGGGAAGTTCAGAGATATCCCATTCTCGCTTGAGTCGTGAGGACGCGTCAAAGTGACTTTGGACGTTCTCTGGACGAAGTAAACACGACAAATGCAGCTTAGAATCGCCACAAGTCGCCGAGTTGCCACTCGAAAGAAATCTAAGAAGCTACGCGCGCGCCACCTACCTTTAGCATGAATGACCAAAAATCAAAGACAAAAAAAGGAAACAAAGATGCACAGTCAGGAAAGCCACTGGAAGCTAGGAGCAGAAGAGAAGATAGAAGAATTTGCATCAGAACTGGAGAAAAGAATTCAAGCAGAGAACACATATGAAGAACTTATCAGTTTAATCTGCAAAACTGCAAACAAACATATAGGGAAAACCAGGAAAGGAAGGCGACAAAACCGAAAACCATGGTTTGACAAGGAAGTAAAGGATGCAATCAGGAGGAGGCAAGAGATCAACAAACAGCACAGGTGGGCACAGCGTAAAGGCTATCCTCCAGCACAGGTTGAATACCTGTGGGAATGCTTTGAAGAACAGAAAGCACAAGTCAAAGCACTAGTAGCTGCAAAAATAGAGCAGTTCAGCAGGAAGACGGAAGAAGACATACTAAAAGAAGGGAGAAAGGCTAGCGAAAAATTTTGGAAACTAATTGCTTCGATGCAGACCCAATCGAGTAGAAAAACGGACCAGGCACCAATACTACAAAAAAATGGCAAAGACCTAGAGGACAAGAAAGAGGCAGAAGACTGGCTAACCGAATATTTTACACAACAACAACAAGTCCTAAAGCGAATTCCAGAGGAGGCAAACAGTGGATCCAAAACCACTGAGAGTAAAAAAAGACAAGAGTGCTCCATAATGGACCCCATAACGAGCATGGAAATGAAGAAGCAAATAAAAAGGCTGAGAAACCGAAAGGCAACAGGAGCAGATGATATCCCCAACGAGTTCATCAAGGCACTAAAAAAAGAAGCACAGGACAGCCTCAGGACATGCTTTAATACAATACTTGAGTCGAAGGAAATCCCAGAAAACTGGAAACAAGCAAAAGTAAAGCTAATATACAAAGGAAAACAGACAAGCCCAAAAGACCTGGGAGCCTACAGACCAATATCAATCATAAGTAATGTCTGCAAGTTGTTCACGAGTATAATTAACCATAGACTGCAAAATATCTGTGAAAAAAATGACATGTTAGTACAAGCTCAGAATGGATTCCGGCAAAACAGAAGGACAAGCGACAACCTATTCACTTTAACCCAGGCAATAGAATTAAAAAACACACAAAACTCCAAGCTGTACCTGGCATTTTTGGATCTGGAAAAAGCTTACGACGCCGTACCACATCAGACTCTCTGGACAAAAATTAGAAAAAGTGGGATTGATGAGAACAGCGTGAAACTCCTGAGGGGACTATACAGGGAATGTGAGGCCTGCTACACTCTAGGAGAATACAATTCAAGACCAGTGCCGATCACTATTGGACTGAGGCAGGGGTGCCCCCTGTCACCAACACTGTTCAATATATATATCAACGACCTCCTCAGGCGACTGGAGGAGGAGGGAGCCGGGCTGCGCCTCAGCACGATCACCAAGGATGGAGACGAAGATTACACACGCATCCCATGCCTGGCCTTTGCGGACGACGTGGTACTCATGGCGGAAACGGCAGCAGACATGCAACAACTGATGAACATCTGTACGGAGGAGGCATCGAGAGACAACTTTAAATTCAACGCCGAAAAAACACAGTGGCTGAGCTTTAACACAGAAGGCGACCAGAACTTTTATTTGCAAAACCACGTAGTCAAAAAAACAACCAGCTACAAGTACCTTGGTGTAACCATAACTAGTGATAAGGACTATCTGGCTCAACATGAAAGGAACATTTTAGCAAAATCAAACCAGTTGAAGGGGGCAGTGTGGCATCTTGCCAGACATTCATACAACAAGTATTCGGTGGGCAGAATTCTCTGGAAAACACTAGCAGTCCCGGCTGTTACCTACGCCAATGACGCACTCACATACAGCGCGGCCGGGATCAAAGGTCTGGACCGACACCAGTACGAGCTGGGGAGGTGGCTGCTGGGAGGAAGCAGCTGCACGGCTAACACAGCAGTTACAGGTGAGATGGGTTGGTCCACACACCAGAACAGAGAGGCCAGATCCAAGCTGCAGTACATGGGAAGACTGAAATTCCTTCCGGAAAAGAACTATGCGCGAAGAATGTATTATCACATTAGATACAAGGGAACCAGAACAAATTGGATAAAGAAGCTAAAAGACATAGACACCAAGTACAGTGGGGATACCAACAGGCAACAGGCGACCACGGAGAGAGAATGGGCCAGAACAATTCGCAAAGAGGTAACACAGGCCGGAATACAGCAGTGGCAGAGGGCGATCCAGAGGAAACAGAGCCTCGAGCTCTACCGAAGACACAAGAGTGAGCCGGCTCCGTACCACCGATATAGGGGAGACAGAGCCAGCGCCCTGCTTTTTCAGGCACGAACGGGTTGCCTCCTGACCCAGAGCCGGAAGTGCGAGCTGTACGGTGAAGACCCAACCTGTCGACTTTGCGGAGAAGAAAACGAGACAATCGAGCACGTCGTCAACCGATGCAGAAGTCTCGAACACACCAGGAAGAACTCTCCAACCGATAGCCTGGAACGTGCGCTGGGACTCACGGACGCAGACGACCCAGACGACGGCGCGCAGAGGGAAACGGAAGACACGGGGCGCCGCCTGGTGATGTGGGAGAGACTTTGCCGCAACACGAAAACGTAAACTCAACGGCCGTGGACTCCGAAGTGAATCTCCACTAAGTGAACACTTTATTTTATTTTACTACTGAACCAGAGGTATTCTTCCAGAGTACCCGCCCTGATTCAAAAGGGTCTTGGTTCACCTGACTGACTGACTGACTGACTGATACACGCCCCGCCATTCGCTGCCCGCCATGAAGCTCCTGGCTTTCTCCGTAGTTAACTTGCAAATCATAAAAAAGAACCAATATTTTTTCTTTCTTTATTTTTTTTTTTTTTTGAAGGGGGGGGGGAGGTTGGGGGGGGGGGAAGAAACTTGAGGGCGCGATTCCCTTGATTTTACAATATTTAATTTTTATTTGACAAGGATTTGCTCGTCTCATCCGATTGAAATCGAAAGCCTGGAGAAAAGATAAAAGTAGCAAAGAGGAAATTACGCTAGGGGGAATTAGGGAATTGCGTTGGGGAATCGGGAAAAGATCAAGAGAGGCAAAGCTTTGAAGTTTAAAGGGATCGAGCTCGGTGTAATCCGGTGCGAGGAGAAAAAAAATCCAAATGGAATTTTTTTTCTTTTTTGGGCACGTTGGAAAAGGGAAAAGCTCAAATGAACAACGAAAAAAAAAGGAAAATATAGAGAAAGCGTATAGGGGGCGTGATCTCATAGAGAGAAAGTAGTCAGGTGAAAAAAAAAGTGAAGGTGAAATATCGTATCTTTGATTGCTTCTAATAATTGGTCATTTTTAAGTTTTTGTTCCTTTCATGCGCCACTAATTCTCCACGTACATTACCTGCGAATAAAAATAGTTGTGTTAATATACATTTATTTTTAGAGGAACGGACTGACTGTTACAGGGAGGATAATATTTTTAAGCGAAATATCGGAGACAAACTGATATGTTTTTAGAACACTTTTTGATTTTCATTTTTATTAACTTTTTAGTTGACCTTTGAATTTATTATAGAATAATTAGAAACAGCTTGCAGATTTAGTTGAACTTGGGAAATTACTCGTGACATTTAAAGGGGCGACGCAACAATTTTTGTACTTTTAATGAATACAGCTCAGAATTATTCCTCGAAAAATCCGTGGAAAACAAATGCTGTTTACGCCTTCAACTCACAGGCAGAACAAGCGGCCACGTGATTAATCTTCGTTTTCTTGTTGCACTTAAACGAAGATGAATAACTAATAACTATTAGAGCCCGTAGGAGGCTCCCAAAAGAGCGCAAGCACCACGTGACTATAGTGGCCAGTCACGTGACTGCTAGTTGCCACTTTTCCGCGGGCTTTGCGGGCGCCAACTACAAATTCGTTTCGCGCCGTAAATATAGCTCTATTTTTTTTTATTGTAAATTTATTTTACGACATTTTTTTTTCATTTAGGCAGTTAAATTTTTTTTTTTTTTTTTTTGCATATGTTTGGCTATTTCCGTCATCTCAGCGATCGGGCATGAGCCACTACCCGAATGCATAATGTCACGAGCCAAAATCGAATGCCTACGTAGTGCTCGTGTTACGCTGTATTAACCGCATTCCAATGCCGTCACAGCAAGGATCGCAAAGCTTGATGACGCAGTTCCCGGGATCGCATTGTTGGCGTTGTCCCCTCCGTTGCGTCATCAAGTTTTGCGAATGATAGACCGAAAGAAAAGGTCCGCTTTTATCCTTAGAATTCCACCGTGACGAAGACGCTTCCTGGTCAGTGGCGTTGCGTTCGAGGATCCTTGGGTCCCCCACTTGTGCCAGTACAGTGGGTGTAAAGTGAGAAACATTCCCCTCCAACGTCGTTTTACGGCCTTTTAAAACCCTCTTGAATGTCCACCGGTTTGGGGAAAGCTTGACATGGAAACGAGAAAACTAAGGGAAACAAGAACAAAATAGGAAACAAAAATAGGAAAAGCAAAAAAAATCGGGAACAACGAAAGATGTGGAAAGCAGGAATAAGCAGAGAACAACGAGAAAAAGTAAGGGGAAAAAATAGGGAGAAAGGTTGCGAGGAACAGATTAAGAATAGGGAGAAAAAGAAACGGAAACATGTTTGTCTACTTGCCTCGAGTTCCTCGGGGGGGATATAAGACACTTGCGGGCGTTATTTTTATGGCCCTCGGGCCGTTGTTATTTTACCCTGACCCGTATGGCGTTGTTTGCGCAGAAAAAGACAAAACAGAAAAACGGGGTCTTATATGCGTGACGTCACGGCTGCCGCGTCCTCAATACCCTTTTTGTTTTTCCTCATAGATGCACAAGACGTATTTTGACTTTTTTTAGATTCGTCTGGCCGGCGGGCAGACGAGGATTAAGCTTCTTTTTTGTTGATATTTTTTCTTCGAGTTGGCGTCGAGTTAATTGCCCTGTACGCTAAGGCCGGACGAGCTGCTCCCCAAAGCCCTCCGCCCCCTCCGCCCCAGCAAAGGCGGACGCTGCAGGGGACGAAAGCGCCAATCGCGGCGAGCAGACAGCTTTATGGGAGAAACTTAACCTGCTATTCTAAACCTGCCACGGTTTTGTTGCGGAGGACAATTGGAAGTCTGCAAGGGAAAGAAGGACGTATTCCTCTAGAAAGCCATTTAAAGATTAGAGCCGTTTATTTTCATTTATTCTTTTAGCTATTTTCGCAGCAAAACATGTTTCTTCATTCAGATAACAATTAGGTTTAGACTGTTTACGTTGTCGGGATTGCTTTGAATTTGCAGTTGGGATTTCGAAGAATACGACCAGCTTTTTTTTATTGTTGTTTTACTGTTTTGGATAGATAATTTTTTTTTCGTCTCGTTTCTTTCGGTATCCCATCCATGTAATGTCTCTGTCTTTCCACGCACGTAAAAATTCAGTTATTTATTCTACCAAAGACAGCCACTCGCATTTTTTGCAGACCTTACGAATTTGTTAAATAAAACAAAAAAATTAGAAAGCAACATTTGTCTCCAAAGTTTTCTAAGGCATGCGATGGAATGTGGTATTTAGGGAGCAATCGTTTACATTTGTTTAGAAAACACAGTCGTTACGGGGAGCGAATGGTAATACATTGTTTAAAACTATCCCGGTTATATTTAGCGAGGACAATTGACGTGTGACTCGACCCAACGTCACGTGACCACGTTATGTGACGTCAGACTCTGTGGTGTCATTTTCCCTGCTAAATTTAGCGTGAAAATGACGTCACGATGTCAAGTTGTGTCACGTGGTACAATGACGTCACCTGACGTCATTGTATCAGCGAAGAAGTGCACGGACGCACGGATGGATGGTCAAATGTATTACGGCGTGCTCCATACAATGCTGATGGACTCTGGTCGAATGCTTCTGAGACGGCGATAGGTGAATGAAATGACAGGCGGTCACAGTTTCAGTGTCGATAACTTGGTAGCAGCAATAGCATGTTTGAACTAAATTTTCAAAATAATATCTACAGAAGTAGTTCCGCCCCAAAATTCCAAAAGACAAAGGGCACCACTTCGCTACACAGGAAAAATGCGACATTTTTAAAGCATAAAATGTTTTTTAACGCTACCGCCCAACCGAAAATTTTGTCCGTCCAACAAATTCGGCTTTCCGGCTAAATTTAGCAGAGAAATTGACGGCACGTGAACTATACACTAATTCAGTTTCCCCACAAAATTTAGTGAGAAAATGCACGTTTTGTGGCCAAAACGTCAATTCAGTTTCCCGGCTAAACTTAGCGGGAAACTGACGTCACGTTACCGATACACAAATTCATTTACCTCCTAAATATAGCGGCAAAGTTCTCGCCTTGTGACCTAGACACCAATCCAGTTTCCCCTCTAAATTTAGAAGGGAAAATCGACATCACGTGACTTTCCATCAAGTGATCTGTATATTTTATAATCGTCTTTGTTTTCACTCCAGAGAAGTGAAGGGAACAGGAGAAAAAGTTGCACGAAGCAGCTTGACGAGGCTCACGCCCCCATCACTTGCCAATACACGCGCCACTGCATAAACATGCAATGAACTATACAACACAAATACTAAAAAGAAAAAAAAAACGGAAATAGACTATACACATGAAAACAAGCATTTATAAGTTAAAAAATGCAACGAAAAAAGCCCATAAAAAACAAGCTCTCGCAAGATTGGAAAACCATTCACTTTCCCCGCTAAATGTAGCGGGACAATTACCTCACCAATTCCCCACGCATTAAAAGACTTTGAAGATAAATGTCGCCGCCAGTTTTTTTTTTTTTTTTTTTTTTTTTTGTAGGGGAAGGGGGGGGGGCATATAGGTCACGTTTAACTGTCCAATTCACTCAAACTTTTATATACTTTTTAATTAATGGTTTTATAGGTTACTTCGCAATTGTAGTTTGAATGCCACTCATTGTTAGAGGCAAATTCAGTTGAAACGACTTGCGAGGAGGGGAGAGGTCTTTAGATTTACATCGACCACTTTTCGTGTTTCCATCGCCTGATTCAGAAACGGCACGGAAAAAGCGCCGGAAGTCCTGTCCGAAGAGTGCCGTACTCGGCAGGGCTTCCGGCGCTCCTTCTGCGCCAAATTTCAAAATCAGATGACGAAAACGCGAAAAAAAAAAATGGATCAATGAAAAGTCAAGGCCCTGTCACATTGAGGCAGCACGACGGCAACAGCAACACAACACGTTGTCCAACAGTCGGGCAACTTGTTGCTCGCTCCCCATGTTGTTCGACAAACCTGTCACATCGCGGCAACAGCACGACAACATGGACGACAACTAAAATGTTGCCTCGGTATGACAGCTTTCGGCAACAAAAACAGCAGCAACTTGTGTTGGACAACGTGTGTTGCCCTGATCGCTGGCTGAGCGAATTTCGGCCGGCAACACGACAACATAGATAGCTTCAATGGGCCTGCCTCGGCTACCGCGGGGAGCAGGACCAGGACCGCTGTCGCAAAGATGTGCTCCGATAAGAAACCGAAACCTAGAAACGTGTCCTAATTGAGCATTTTTTCGGAGCGCCGTAAAATGTGTTCCTGCATTATATCTTTCTAAAATGAATTGATTTAGTGGTTTTCGATTATGCTTGACAAGTTTCTCACGGTAACCACATGTTTATTCTCACTAATTAAAACGTTAAGGAGTAACTTTTAGTTAATTACTTGGCTAGTTAGTATATTTTTTTCTTTGACAATCCTTGATATTTGCCGTGGCTGGCAGTTGTTCCCGGAAAGATTTCTTATTCTCAACCACCCTATTTTTACAGATTTTTGAAAGTCTGCAACACCCGGTATAAAACACGCTCTCATACTCCCCCCTTCCCCTCTTATACCCCATCAATATACTCCCCAAACAAGCTCTTATACCACCGCATTGACACGATCGTAAAGGCACCTCTAGCTAAGTGTCCTTAAAGGAATACTGAAGCAAACAATTTGGTGTCCATAATAAGGGGCTCACGTTCTTCCCACAAGCCAGCAGCCACAGGTGTGCGCGAGCACACGCAACGAAATTGACGTCATAGACTCATAGTCCCCTATTCGTGCTTAAAGGGATACTGAACCAAAGAATTTAGTGTCCATAATAAGTGGCGCACGTTCTTTCCGAGCCAGCAGCCACCGGTGTGCGCGAGCGGCACGCAACGAAAATGACGTCAAGACCTCCAATTTGTGCTTAAAGGGACACTGACACCCCCCAAAAAATTTTTTTTCATTTTTTGCCAGGCGCTTTATTATGGTGTCCGGAGGACTACCCCAATTAATATTTTGCAACAGAGTAGCGTATTTTGTAATAAAGCCAAAAAACGCAACTGCGGCGAAACCGAACCGAAACGGAGAAGTGGAGAGGATAGCGGGAGTGGCGGAAGTCACGTGGCTACACCCGACCGCGCTTTTTTTTTTTTTTCCTCCTTTTTTTTTTTCTCCTGCCAGCGCAGCAGACGACGACGAATCCTATTGTTTGTTCTATCCAAGATTTCTCTTTCGAAGGAAGAAGATTCGCCGGTACCGCGAAACGAAGTAGAGGTCCCCACGCCCGTCGTCCCTGCCATCGCCGTCCAGCACGCTAGTCCCAGTCCCACGATACGCGATACGACGCTGACGAACGCCATGTTGAGAACTATCTACGCAGTGAACGCACAGAGGCGTCCGGTTGTGTGTGCACTTTTTTTTTAATCAACGTTATTGCAGCTTTTTAGAAGAGAGGACGGAGGAACTCCCCTCTTCCCGAGAATGCCTTTTGTGTGTCGCAGAAGTCGCTATTGTCCCCCTACAAGATTATAGAAGATTAACTCATCACTCAAAATTCGTACAAAAGCAGCCGCTTCGGTGGCTGGAACGACGAGGCCATCCTCTCGACATCTGGGTAGCCTTGCCGTAGCTTTGCTCGTCCCGAGACCAATCGTTGCCTGAGACGACCTACGTCATACTCCGCTGGGCCTTTTCCGAGCGCTTGCCAGAGTTTGCCGTTTATAACGAAAAATACAGCCACCAGGCTCAAAATACAAACGTGCATTGTCATTTACGGATATAGTGGATCATATTTGTTGCGTGTTCAACCTATCGGCGGCTTTTATACACGACGGGAATATTTCAAATTTCGTTGAAGTATCCCTTTAAGGGGCGATCCAACAAGTTTTGTAGTTTGCGCAAATACCGCTTAGAACGGATCCCTGACGTTAATGACCTATGAAACACACGTTCGTTTTTCACCCCACGCAATAGGAGTCCCAGAAAAAAAAATTAAAGAAAAGCGAACAGCGTTCACCCCCTCAACTCGCAGTCAGAACAAGCGGCCACGTAATCTGGAGCCGATTATATGCCGCCAATGTTGATCAATAGCCGCGCGCTGGGGTTGGCAAAGCACAGGACACGCGCTCAGTTCCAGACATTGTTATGGCTCGGCTACTGTCGTCGTTGCAGCGATTGGACACGGGCCTCTACCCTGAATGCTTCTCGAGCTAGTAATTATCACGAGCCTAAATCGAGTGCTCACGCATTGCTCGGGTCCAATCTATGAATCGCATTCAAATATCAGTCATTTGGGTGTACTTCAATCCCCACATTACGTCATCAAATTTTGCAAATGAGAGATTGATTGAAAATGATCGCTTTTGTCCTTGGAAGTACACCGTAAGAAAGGAGTTTCTTGGCCAGTGGTGTTGCGTGCGAGTATCCTTGAGTCCCACTAGTGCCAGTAAGCTCGTGTGAAGTGAAAAACATTACCGCCCCTTTAAGACGACAGTGAAATGTATGGGGTTCGGGCCAAAGGAGAATAAAGACAGGCTTTTCATCTCCACAAGTGAAAGTACGTGCTTGTTAGACCAACTAATCGCTTCCTTTTACACCAGACCCCACTGCGGAGGAGAAACGCCTGTCTTTATTCTCCTTTACCCCGGGCCCACGCATTTCACTGTCATCTTAAAATGGGTAACTATGACGTCAATTTCGTTGCGTGTGCTTCAGCACACCGGCGACTGCTGGTTCAGCATCCCTTTAAAGGTCGGAGGCGCATCACTTCGCGATCCTCCGCGCGTGGCATGTGCTTGCGACTCAAGAGCGCCGGCCACGCACACACACACACGCACACGCGCACACACACACACACACAAAAGCGTTTAGGAGGTTCCTTTTTTTATAACTGTCCATTACAACTTGACACGATTACGACACCCAGGCTACAGACGTCCTCCTCCGCCATGGCGATGGCAGATTTTCGGGAAGTCCTGTCCCTCTGGCAGCCGATCATCTTCTACATCCTGTTGACGCTGGGTGACCGAATGCAGAACCCTTACGAGTACAAGCTCTACTACTACAACAAGGTCAGCGGACACGGCATCGCCCAGATCTACGCCGCGGGAGCCGTAGCCGCGAGCCTTGCCGACGTCTTCGGTCGCTCTGTGGCTCGTCGGGTCGGCTGGAAGTTATCGGCCGCGCTCCTCCTGGCCTTCCTTGTCGAGTCATGCCTGCTAAAGAACACAGAGGAACTCCAGCCTCTCATCACCAGCAAGATCTTATCTAAGGTTTGCCTCATCACCATATTTCCACTGGCGGTGGGACAGTTCAATCCCCGTATGATGCCTTCCGAATGCGTCATCGTTACCGTCATCGGGGGCATAGGAATAATATCAGGCTTGGTCGGAACCTTCCTCTGCGACGTGGTGTACTTCAGCTGCTACACCATGTACCGCATCTCGGCTGTCGTGCTGACCGTTGCCTTCTGCTTCCATTGGCTCGGCGGACCGAGTCAACCAATCAAATGTCTTCAGGGACCACGTGACGGTGACTGGAGGGCTACCACCGCCGTGCTTTCCTCCCAAGCCGCTCTGTGGTGCTGCAGTACCATCGTTGAAGTCAACTGGTGTCCGTTGTCCAGCGGTACCAACATCGATGTGGGTATCCTTTACGCGTTGTACTGCCAGTGTCATCTGCTGGGTGGTTCCTTCTTCGCGGTCATCCGAATGTTCAAGGCGACCTTCCGCTACGCTTTGACTCTTTCCTCCATCGTCGCTGCCACGGGGATGTTCTTCTGCGCCATCTCGACGTACAATCAGCGTTCTGTGTTGGTCGCCATCATGGCGCTGACAGCGTTTCATTTCGCGCTGGGTCTGCACGGAACAGCGCTTCGAAGGTTGAGGTCCAAGACATCGGTTTCTGCAGTCGCGGAGGCGTGCGCTAGGTCCGCTGGTCGAATCACGGGAGCGCTTCTGGTCTTGTTCACCGATCACACCTCGTCCTCCGAGCTGCGCGTTGTTTTGTTTGTCTGTTTTGCCTCCATTCTTGCAGCGATGTTGCCTGTTCAGCTGCTGGCGAAGTGGAGGAGGAGAAGAGGACCCATAGTGCTACAAGTCTTGGAGTGATTGTCAGTTATGCTTTCAGTTTGCCTCGCCTTGTCCATCAATAAAACGACATATGCTTCGAGCGTGCTAGAAACCGCTCAAGTTATGTTCGCATTGTCTACAACCGCGTGGTTTGATCACTTCATCTTGGCACATGAAAAGTCCTAGTTGTAATAGTCCGCGTTGGACGCATCCATGTGATACGTGATTTCGTATACAAGCTCAATTTCACGCTGTTTTAGGGGCGAAGCTCCTTAGGGGCTAGCCATGTCCGTATGTCCGTCCGCCGTCCGCCGTAGGCCGGCGTCGGGTGCTCGTGCTTCTGCTCGTGAGATCACGTGCTCACGAGCACGTGAGCACATGCTCACGTGCTCGTGTAGGGCAAAAAAATTGGAAAAAAAAAAAGATGAAAAAAATTATGAAAAAAGAAAAAGAAGAAAAAAAAGAGTAGGGGGTTCTGAGATGCCATCCCATCTGTCTGCTTAAAAAAGAAAAAGAAGAAAACCACACATTCTCCTACTGACATGAATGAAAAGGCTCGGCATGCTGCGGCTCGGCGTCTACGCAGACAAGCACCACCAGAGCTTCGCCCCAAGCAACATCATTCACCACGTGGAGATGCGGTCATTTTTTTTTTATACTATATTTTAGTTTCTATTACAGCATCCTCGATGGGTTGAACAGCGCGACTTCGAAACACCCCGATGGAGTTAAAGGCGCCCTGCAATCCTATTTAAGCGTCTACCTTTTTTACGGTTTCCACATCTCTTGGGGTTTGGCCAGGCCAGCGGGCACGCAGAGAGTAACTAAATATCAGTGCGTCATATTTTAACCGGACGGCGCGGTCCGGAAACCTCCTCCACCTACGGGGGCGACCCGCGGTGCCGAAAGCGCGCGATATGTGACGTTTTTGGTCCTGGCCTTACAACTGGTCAGAGCCTCTCAAAGCTTTTTTTTTTTTTTTAGTCGAAATACAAAATTTAAGTTGCGCGAACCGTTTCAATTATTTATGAAAGTAGTTTTTGTTCAGTATTCTAGATCAGAAAAAAAAAAATGCAGTTTATAAAGTACGGAAACGAGAAAAGACCCGTCGACATAACCGACACAAGCGGTGGAGAACGTGGCGCACCCTAGAAAGGGGTAGTGGGATCAGGCACCAACGAGCGGCGAGCGCAAAAAGGTCCCGGATGTACGTGGCGGCGCCGCGGTCGAGGATCCGACCGGTTCTGAGCGTTCCGAAGGCCTTCGGCTGTTTCTGCGAGCAGGTTTAGCGGTATGGCAGAGCGAAGTGGCTCCCGTTCTGACTGATCTTTGCCCCGTGTTTGCTGTCGTTTGTGGCCGATGAAGTGTCATGCCAAATTAGTGTTTAATCGCGCAGCAAATGCAATGCGAGCCGCCCTGGCTGCCCGCTTCATACAGCCTATCCAGAACATGCTTTAGTGGCGCCCTCTCGAGCCGTCGACACGGAGTGCGGCAACCGTGAGCGCTCGATGAGGTCACTATTCCTCCTCTAGTTCACGGCCACTCAAGCCAGGACCTACGACGTCATGAAGGAGGTTATTTTTTGCTTGTTCTTGTAATTTTAATTTGCCTATAACTTTTAAAATAAAGCGAAATTTTAGAAAAGAAAAGCTTCATTAAGTTACTACGTTCAGTGCGCTCAAATTCGATGCAAATTAAGAACTAGTAAAAAAGTCCTTGCAGGGACCCTCGAAGCGTGGCTTTTTAAAACTTTCACCTAAGAGGATAAATATTGTTTCTTAACTGGCTTTTACGCTCAGATATTGAGGTAAGTACTAACATTAAATAGAAAACATTACATAGGTCAAAATTCTGCTCAGCTGAGCGTCTATGCGAAGTCCCGTTCAAAACTCTTACAGGCACGAGATTCGAGTAGCGGCCATACAAACAATATATTACAATTTCTGTTGGTAGGTCCTGACAAATTACTATATTACCTAACTGTAAATAAAAATGAAATAAATAAAAGGTGGGTCTTTTTTAGAAAATCGACTTCAAACTTGCAAGTCTTTCTTTAGAAAAACATGCAAGTTTGAAATCGATATTCTAAAAAAAAAAAAAAAAACACCTTTCATTTCTTTCATTTTTTATTGACAGTTAGGTAATATATAGTAGTCTGCCAGGACCTACCAACAGAAACTGTAATATATTGTTTGTAGGGCCTTGAATCTCGTGCTATGAGAGTTTTGAACGGGACTTCGCATAGACGCTCAGCTGAGCAGAATTTTGATGGCCAGCAACGCACGCCGCGGAAACACGTAAGACCAGAAAAAGGAATGCAATAAGCGCACACTGTAAATCAACGCCAAAACGCATAAAAGAAAAAAAAAAACTTAACAGTGGTAATTACAGTCCCAGAACATTCAAAAATGAGCAACAGGTGGAAAGTGCCTGTTGAAGGTCATGACCCATTGACTCATCGACAGGTAATACAGAAAGGTACACGAAAAAATTCAAGGGTTGTACTAATGGGGTTGAATTAGCTACAGTCACTCCGCTACAGGGCCATCAAGGTAGATTGCATGCATAGATGACATTATACCGGGATCTTCATCGATACCGGCCCGGATTGAATGAAATTTGTAAATAAGATACGATTCCCTCTGCTCGCAACACGTTATCAGCTGCCCTTTCCGTTAACATATCATTAGAACGAACTCTATGTTAAATAAATCGTGGATAGCCTATAGCCTGTGTAATGTGTACGCTCACGCTAATACAGGAGGATCGTGTATGTTCACCGCGTGAATGGAAGACATAATGCCGGGATGTTTATTGATCACGGCTTTGTACGATTCTTTTTGTTCGCGATCTCGGTTGCTTTTGAAACCAGACTGTAAAAATGTAACTTGGAGCTTATCGAATGAGTGCTTTGGATCGCGAACATGTTTTGAAACGGGAAATGTGGGGTTTGATTTTGCATGCGATCGGAAAGGTGTCTCCGCCGCAAGTGCTACACTGTAAAAGGTATGCTACATTACTGGTGTCGCAATTTAAGTTGCCATAAATTTTGTAGGTGAAGTTCACTGATCTCAATGACAATTGCTGGATCGCGCTTCCCCGCTTGTTCGCTTGTTCGCTGCAGCGCGAGTGAAGCCACCGGACTTCACTCGCTTGGGATACGATTTGCGGTTTCGCTAGCCTTTTGCTGCGGTTCTCCAGCGTGCTGTAGACACGTTTTCTACTCGTTCGTCGTCATTCGCCGAAGAAGTTTTTTAAGACTCTGTATATTGTTGAGACTTGCCGTTGTGAACACGTTGAAAATTTACGAAAGTGCAGTGTCGCAGGAAAAAGGCGCAACTCGTCGAAAGCAAGGGTCTGGCGGCGTGTTCAAAGCTTCCTTGGCACGCCGAAGTGCCGTGTCTCTGTGCCTTCGCACGCTTGGATACCGACCAAGAATCGACGCCGTGTGAATGTGTTTAGCGAGTGCAATGTGCGTGAAGCCGTATGTGCCTCTGGATCAGCGTCTTTTGGCCCTCGCGGTTTAGGAACGAGCTTAATCCAGCGTCCACTAGCGACGGAAGATGGGGGGAAGGTACGTCTTTTTTTCGTCCTTAGGCGATTTACACAATACCGTGCACAATAGCTCCTCATCACTGATCAGTGCTGGCTCATTATCAACCTACTTAATTGCACTTGACGTTTGAGCGCGGCTCGTTTAATTGTAATTGGTCAACAGATTGCTCACGACCATATCGGCCGCGCTTCAAAGATTTTCATTCTCGCCGTCTTGTACTTTTGCTTTCGAAAACCCCCCTTGCTCCACAGCGTTGCCCTATCCGTGCGCCCACGTAATTCATTAGAGTAGATTTGGAACAGAGCCATGGTTATAATAGTACATGAGAACACGTACAGAACTCCCCCCTTTTATTGAGAGCAACTCACCGGAACAGCAGCACGATCCAGAGCTCCGTGGCATCTACGCGCGACACACGTTCAAAACTTTGGTGCGGCGTCAATTCTTGACCGGTATCCAAGCGTGCGAAGGCACAAAGATGCATGACTCGGCGTGCCAAGGAAGCTTTGATCATGCCGCGAGACCGGCGACACTTGTTTTCGACGAGTTGTACCTTTTGATACGGCTTCACGCACATTGCACTCGCAAAACACATCCACACGGCGTCGATTCTGGGTCGGTATCCAAGCGCGCGAAGGCACAGAGACACGGCACTTCGGCGTGCCAAGGAAGCTTTGAACACGCCGCCAGACCCTTGCTTTCGACGAGTTGTGCCTTTTTCCTGCGACACTGCGCTTTCGTAAATTTTCCACGTGTTCACAACGGCAAGTCTCAACAATACACAGAGTCTTAAAAAACTTCTTCGGCGAATGACGACGAACGAGTAGAAAACGTGCCTACAGCACGCTGGAGAACCGCAGCAAAAGGCTAGCGAAACCGCAAATCGTATCCCAAGCGAGTGAAGTCCGGTGGCTTCACTTGCGGGAGCGGGAAGCGCGATCCAGCAATTGTCATTGAGATCAGTGGTGAAGTTGGAGTTTGTACTTTGTATGGAGTTTCTCGGTGTTACGTGTGGGCAGACCCCACATCCCGACTTTCCGCATGGCCCACTCCCAGTGCTCTCAGTGGCAGTTATCTTGGACCTAACTAAGGAATCCTTAATGTTGCGCGAGCGTCTGTGCACCTTTAACTTCATACCTTTGATTCTTCATCTGGGCACAAACGACCTCGCCACCGCCAGTGTCCGGACGGCGCTTTCCGACTACCGTGGCCTTCTCGAGCGCATCCGAGAACATCGTCCCGACATCACAAGTGTGTATGCCACCCTCGTTCTGCCACGCACGCCCAATCGACGCCGCGGCTCTTCGAACTGGAGGTTCATCGGCAGATTTAATGCCAAGGTACGGGACTTTAAAGGGGCCCTGCAACAACTTTTTGACTGGTTTTTAATTTGCACCGAACCTAAGCGCACTGAACGTAGTAACTTAATGAAACTTTTCTTTTCGCAAAATTCGCTTTATTTTAAAAGTTATAGGCAAATTAGAATTACAAAAACAAGCAAAAAATAACCTCCTTCATGACGTCGTAGGTCCTGGCTTGAGTGGCCGTGAACTAGAGGAGGGATAGTGAGCTCATCGAGCGCTCAAGGCTGCCGCACTCCGTGTCGACGGCTCGAGAGGGCGCCACTAAAGCGTGTGTTGGATAGGCTGCATGAAGCGGGCGGCCAGGGCGGCTCGCATTGCATTTGCTGCGCGATTAAAGACTATTTCGTCATAACACTTCATTGGCCACAAACGACAGCAAACACGGGGTAAAGATCAGTACAGAACGGGAGCCACTTCGCGCTGCCATACCGCCGAATGGCCTTTCTACGCTCCGGGACCTTTCTACGCTCGCCGTTCGTCGGCGACTCAACCCACTAGCCCTTTCTAATATGCGCCGCTTTCTCCGCCGCTTGGTGGCAGGTATGTCGACGGGTCATTTCTTGTTTCCGTACTTATAAACTGCATTTGTTTCTTCTCTGATCTAAAATACTGAACAAAAAACTACTTTTATACATAATTGAAATGGTTCGCGACACTTATGATTTGTATCTCAACTAAAAAAAAAAAGCTTTTAGCGGCTCTGAACCAGTAGTAAGCCCAGGACCAAAAACGTCACATTTTGCGCGCTTTCGGTACCGTGGTCGCCCTCGTCGGTGGAGGAGGTTCCGCGTCGTCCGGTTAAAATATGACGCGCTGATATTAGTTACTCTCTCGTGCCCGCTGGCTTGCCTGAACCCCAAGAGACGTGGAAACCGCAAAAAAGGTAGACGCTTGAATATGATTGCAGGGCCCCTTTAACGGCGCCCTCCGCAGGCTGTGCCATCAGGCGAGAGGCACGTTCTTCTTTGATCATTGTTTCGGCCAATTTCCTGCACGTCTGGTCATGGCGGCCGATGGAATGCACGCCAGCTTCGTCGGCGTGTCTTACCTGGCTTGGAACGTGCATCGGCTACTCACCCGGTGCCACCGCCGAGGTGCCGACGTTTGGCGTGACCATGCCGCTTCCCGAGAGCACGTGGGGGACCCCGACGCGATCACCTTGTTGGATCTTCAACAGCGAGTCCCTTGTTTGGAGGATCGGGAGACGCATTTTCCTGAGTCAACGCACCAGCCAGACCCTGGATTTCTCGGCGGCCACTCGGCCTCCGTGACGCTCCCGCCCTCGGCGGGGGTGCCCGCTTCCCGAGAAGATGACGCTGGGCCTACGCAACAGCCGGAACCCGTGTTTCCTGACGGCCACCCGGCCACCGTGACGCCCCAGCCCTCGGCGGGGGCACCTACTTGCTTAGAGGACGACGCCGGCGGACGCCCTGCCGGACAGAGGAGCCAGATCGCCGAGCCTGCCCCTCAAGCGCGCTACAATCTGCGCAAGACTTACAGCGCCGCTCTCTGCTCGCAACAGGACTGACGATCTCCGCCTAGTTCATCAAAAGCTCCTCCTGTTTTGAGTGAGATACCTGTGAACTTTTCACCACATTTTTTAGAAATTAGGAAGTTAGCGGACAAAAGGATACGCCACGAGTCACATGCCGCATACCTTGAGACTTGCCTCGACGTGCGCATTGCTCCCAGGGGTTTACAAATTGTTTTTCCGCCTAGTATGACAAATCTCTCCGAAAGCGATTTAAAAAAATGGAATGCGGTGCTTACAAATGCTTCTCTCGATTTAGTAAAAATAGTTAAAAATCACTGTCAGACAACTTCGACGAATGTTCGAAGGGTTGAAAGTAATTTGCTTCGCGCCAACAAACTGTCACCGCAGGAAACTGCATCACTAAAATCATTTGAAGAAAAGAAACGTGGGATCATCAAGGAGGTAAAAAATAGTAAGCTAGCTAGGGATAATATTAAATACCCCCCGACGACGGTGAGTGGACGGGACATGCAGAATAACTCTCTTGATCGTAGCAACATACCGTATATACTCGTGTATAAGCCACACTTTTTTTTCGAAATTTTACTCGGGTGCGGGTTATACACGAATCAGTCCTATAGCTGCGCATTAACGCACTTAAGTGCCACCGCGACTACTGCATAGAACGATGCAACAACTTTTGAGCGGTTACAAACATATCAAAGCACTTTATTGGGCTACTCATCGTCGCTCTCGGAGTCGTCATCGCCGGACGAGCTCATCTCATCGGCGCGCTCCCAGAGCTGATCGTCCTCCGTACCGTCCATGGCGTTCGAGATTCCGGTCACCTTAAAACTCTTCACGATGGTCTCCACTGACAGTGAACGCCACGCATTCAAAATCCACTGGCACACTTGCTGCAGAGATGCCCTCTTCAGTCGCCCCGTCGGCGTCTTCTCATGACTCCCCGCGGCCATCCACTCGGAATAACACCGCCGAAATTCAACCTTGAACGGCCGGTTCACGCAGACGTCAAGCGGCTGCAGCACACTGGTTAGTCCGCCAGGAATCACTGCCAAGTCTGTTCCATAGTCGGCCAGTCGGGACTTCACCCGGTTAGTCAAATGTCCCCTAAAACTGTCCAGCACAAGAAGGGCCTTACGATGTAGCAGGGCTCCTGGTCGGTTCTGCCACACCGTTTTGAGCCAGTCCACGACCAGCTCGTCGGACATCCATCCTTTTTCTTGGACACGGACTACGATGCCCTGGGGGAACTTCTCTTTCGGCATAGTCTTTCTTTTAAACACGACGTATGGCGGAAGCTTCCTCCCATCAGCGGTGACACAAAGCATCACCGTTCACCTCTGCCGTTCGGCGCCAGTAGTGCGCACGGAGACACTCTTCGCACCTTTGACGTCAACAGTGCAGTTCTCTGGCGCATCAAACCAAACCGGAGTCTGATCGGCATTCCCTATCTGCGACAGATCGTACACATGGTCCCTCCGAAGAGCATTGACGAAGCGATGAAACTTCACCACTTGGTCTTCGTATTCCGCCGGCAGCTTCTGACAGAGCATCGTTCGACGGCGAATGGAAAATTGGTTGCGCTTCATGAAACGCTGAAGTCATCCTCTACTAGCTTTGAAGTCCGCAGGTGCGATATCCATGCGCCGAGCGACAGCCAGGGCTTTTACGCGGATCATTTCCGTCGACACTGCGTAGCCATCTCTCCTCGTGGTGCGGACGTATTCGACGAGCTCCTCTTCCAGCTTCGGAAACTTGCATTGCTTCCCACGGAAAGCTTTTCGGGTGCGGTTGGTTTCGGCAATGTCTTTCTGTTGTATGCACCAACAGCGCACACACTTCTCGTCGACGTCAAACTTGCGCCCGGCTGCCCGTTTCCCGTGTTCTTCGGCGTATTTAACTACTTGAAGTTTGAACCCCGCAGCGTACGCTCGCCTATACTTTCCCATGACTGCGCAACGGAGCACGTGCGAGGCTAATGATGCAAGCCAAGCAGAACAGCAGAACTTCGGGTGATTGCTATCGCGGTCGTCCGACAAAACACAAAGAATAGATGGCGGCGGCTGTTGCAACTTGCCGGAAAAAGAGAAGACGGAAAAGGCGTGGTGATGATGATAGTGATATCGCCATCTCGTGAGAGAGACGACAGTTCAATTTTAGGCGCGACTTTTGAAAAATAATTTTTTTTTTCGATTTTTTGTTTTTAAAGGGGGGGGTGCGGGTTATACACGAGGGCGGCTTATACACGAGTATATACGGTAGTTAATTTATCCAGTGTAAAGCTAACCCACGACGAAGAGTCGCTCCTCTCAAGGGGTCTTAACTTCTGCCCGACCACAGGCCAGTACGACGAATTCACTCTCCTCCAGGATCTCGATAATTTCGCACAAAGCCTTCGGCTTCAGGAATTCTTCTTTGATAGGCCCCAACAGGGCGCATTTCCTCTGCCTTCGACATTGTCCGGCTGGACTCCCGGTCCCAACAGAGATAAGCAACTAGACCTTTATATCCAGGCGGTCCAAAAGGACATTGTGTCAGCTTATAGAAATCAGCAACCGCATCACTATAACCTCTCGCTTCCCGAACGCAGGGCGCTCAAGGATCTAGGTAACAGAAAAGATATTATAATCAAACCAGCTGACAAGGGGGGTGCCATGGTTATACTCAACATCTCGGATTACATAAAAGAAGGCTATAGACAACTAAACGATGCCAAATTCTACCGTCATCTAAACAACGACCCAACTAGCCAGCATGCCAAATTCATACACCAGCGACTTATCGAGCTAGAGAAACAAGGTGAAATTTCCGACAAAACTTTACGGGGGCTAACTGCCAAACACGCTGTACCTGGGCGCTTCTATATGTTACCTAAAATCCACAAAAAAGGGAATCCCGGCCGCCCCATTATATCGGGCTCAGGAACGCTCACCGAGCCAATTTCTAGTTTTGTTGATAACCTCGTCAGACACATCCCGCCTTCCTTCCCGTCGTACATTCGGGACACGACTCACTTTCTCAAAGAAATTTCTAAAATTCAAATACCCAAGGATGCTTTTCTGGTGACAATGGATGTAACTGCTCTGTACACCAATATTCCCCATAAAGACGGCATAGAGGCGCTTGTGAGGGCATATGAGGCCCACAGGAGGGATGACTTCCCCGAGAGCCAAGTTCTGGCTGACCTTTCGAGCCTGGTTCTTGAGTTAAACAGTTTTGAATTCGACGGCAAATTTTTTCTTCAAACTAGAGGGACCGCAATGGGCACGAAAATGGCCCCGAACTTTGCAAATATATTTATGGGCGACCTAGAATCAACTTTTCTCGCATCCTGTCCGCTCCAACCGATGTTCTACAGAAGGTATATTGATGACGTATTTTTTATCTGGTCACACGCAGAAAATGAGCTTCTCAAGTTCATCGCAGATTTTGACTCCGCGCACCCTTCCATTCGCTTCACACACAGTTACTCGAAAACTGACATTAATTTCTTAGACGTTAGAGTAATAATTAAGGACACAACTCTGGTCACTCAACTGTATCGAAAGCCCACGGACAGCCAGAGATATTTGCACTTCGACAGTTGCCATCCTCAACCTTGCCGAACTAGTATTCCGTACAGCCAGGCTCACAGGTTTAAACGTGTATGTTCTAATAACGATGATTTTGACTCCAACGCCAATCAACTACGCGAGGTTCTAAAAGAACAGAAGTACCCAGAAAAAATCATAAATGACGCAATTAGTAAGGCGCGCGCCCTCGATCGCGACCTCTTGTTAGGTGACAGCGGTCCCCAGGCGGAGACAAGCCGACAGGCCAAATGTCACCGCCATATTAAGGAAACATTTTAATATTTTGCAACAAAGTGAACGCCTCGCAAAAGTTATTACTACCGTCCCCCGTGTGGTGTACAGACGCTCGCGCAACATTAAGGATTCCTTGGTCAGGTCCAAGATAACTGCCACTGAGAGCACTGGGAGTCGGCCATGCGGAAAGTCGGGATGTGGGGTCTGCCCACACGTAACACCGAGAAACTCCATAGAAAGTACAAACTCCAACTTCACCTACAAAATTTATGGCAACTTAAATTGCAACACCAGTAATGTAGTATACCTTTTACAGTGTAGCACTTGCGGCGCGCAGTACGTGGGCCAGACAGAGACACCTTTCCGATTGCGGTTTAATAATCACAGATCGCATGCAAAATCAAACCCCACACTTCCCGTTTCAAAGCATGTTAGCGATCCAAAACACTCATTTGATAAGCTCCAAGTCACATTTTTACAGTCTGGTTTCAAAAGCAACCGAGATCGCGAACAGAAAGAATCGTACCTTATTCACAAGTTCAAAGCCGCGATCAATAAACATCCCGGCATTATGTCTTCCATTCATGCGGTTAACATTCACGATCCTCCTGTATCAGCGTGAGCGTACACATTCCACAGGCTTTAGGCCATCCACGATTTATTTTATATAGAGTTTGTTCTAATAATATTTTTAACTGAAAGGGCTGCTGATAACGTGTTGCGAGCGGAGAGAATCGTATCTTATTTACACATCTGGGCAGGTATTAATGAAGATCCCGGCATAATGTCATCTATGCATGCAGTCTACCTTAATGAACACCCTGGAATAATGACGTCCATGCACGCAGTTAACACATCTTGAGCAGTCATATCGGTTTAAAAGTCCACAACCTCCCCTCGTCTTCCCCGTCTTAAAGTTTATTATGTGAAAAAAAAAAGGGGATATGTATGTGCGTGTGTGTTGTTTTTTTACGCACTGAGGAGGCGGCTCGCGCACCGCTCGTACACCGCTTGGGGCAAGTTTTCTCGGAAGCTGCAACCGTTTTCTCTTTTCTTTTTTCTTCTTTTTTGTTTATTTTCCCTCTTTCAGCGAGGAAGTCCAGAACCACCCCTCGTCTTCCCTGTCTTGAAGTTCATTACATGAAGGGGGGATATGTATATGTATGTTTTTTTCACGGACAGAGGGGGCGGCTGGTACACCGCTCGGACACCACTGGAGGCATTTTTCTCAAAAGCTGTTTTTTTTTTGTTGTTTTTTTTTCGGCGAGAGTTTGCCGCTTGCTCCTTGACCACGTGACGTGGTCAAGGAGCGTCAATCTGACATCTCATGTACCAGTCTCAAAAAAGGTCTGGCTCAGGCCGAAACGTCGACCAACTTTACCAATGTACTATGTTTTAAAAACTCCAACAACCGTCTCAGGTGCGTTTTCTTCCGTTTATATATATATATATATATATATATATATATATATATATATATATATATATATATATATATATATATATATATATATATGCACGAGATTACAAAACAGTTATTAATCACCTAAACAGATGGCATGCACAGTCGTTGTAGAGACAGAAATCCGAAAAACAAAAAAAACTTAACTATATTTAGTATTGTTTTTAATTAGTTTGCTCATTATTACGTTGTACACGTATTGACACCTGCAGCAGTTGATGACGTGATCCCAGAGAAATTGACTCGTTACTGAAGTGCATTCTTTTACCTAATTTTAATCTTAAGTACATAATTTCGTTATTTAAACAGGATAACTTCTCTGGTCTCCCCCAAGTGTCACAATAGACCGCAGTTTGGGAATGATCGCTTTCCTCCAGTTAGTCTCCATTTTTCTGATGTTCTCGCGCACCAGCTCGATCAAGGTGCCGATAGTACTCGGAGGCATCCTGATGTAACTGTAGAAATGAGACTACAAGCAACATTACCTGGACGTGAGCAAATTTTCGTTGAACGTCCGGAATACTCACTCCCAAAAATACTCCTCGTCGTGAGTGCGCAAATCGATCGCCAAACGAAAAGCTTAGCCTCACCGTCGAGGAGGAACAGCCTCACCCACCAAGGTTTTCTACACTGCTGCCCTCGTTTGTACTTCACTGTGCACACCAGAAGTATTGTGAGCAGCAGATCCTCCTCATAATCTCCGCCATTGTCCATCCTAGTGAAGTCGTCAAGCGCAAAACTGGCGGCAAATCTCCGACGAAGCAGACAGTAGAACAACAACAAAAAAAGTACAGACGCGAGAAATTTGCGTCCTCTCTTGACGGATGCGGGATATTTCGGGACTGACGCTGGCGGCGGCGGGCCTTGTCTACAGTGTTCTAGAAGGGATGTAGGACAAAAGCGGCACGCCCTCCGTGAGGCTTTCGAAGCGGATGCAGCTGTGTGGTGCTGGCATAGTTTCCCTGAGTAGTAACACTGGCAAGATGGAGCGTCGGCTACTTGCTCGAGGCTCCGTCTAGTGATGTTTTTACGACAGCACTATGTTTTATACACTACCATTTCATCAGCTCTGCGGCCGTCAGACTGAACGAAAGTGTTTGAAATGATTGAAAGGTGTCATGCAGTGGCGATGTGTCTCTTTGTGTTGAACTCAACGCAGGTTACAACCTTGAAACACTGCACGCCTATGCCACTTCAAACGCCCAGTCAGCTGTCTCCACTCGAATGTAGCTCCAGAGACTCGGATGAGTTGCTAAGATTCAGAAATGGGCGTTAAATGAGTTATGAGCAATGTCCGGAAATTTTTGTGCCAAAATTTCCTGCTCCTTGAAGCAGACGATATTGACGCTCATGCATTTTTGCAGCTTAGACGCTCAGTTATGAAATCGAACCCCAACGGCTAGCTTTCGATACACTTCGACGTAGATTAAGGGTTCGGTGATAGGTAGTTTATTATTGCGGCGAGAAAAACACGGTTGGTATTTCTCTTAGGTTTTCTTCTGCCTGATAAATGAAAACTAGTGATCCACCAAAATTATTTAGTGTTATGTTCTTTACTGGTGGACTGGCTTGTAAATTGTGGAGATAAATTCAAGCGATGCCTGGTTTTCTTAGCTGCTCACTGCTCATATACTGAAAAAGTTGCTTAACATTTGTGCTTTAAATTCTCGGTATTCGACTGATCTGTAGCCGTAACTCCCAATGAAAACACTTCTTTCCTCATTTTGCCATAGCAAGAAAACAATAAAAAATTTCATTACATCCGTTGATATAATTGTACCACAACAGGGTGGATAATAAAAATCAAGATAATTTAAATCATTATTTAAATCAAACCAATTTGGCTATAAGTTTTTTTTTAAGCGCACCGATGTGGCTATGATGAATTAAATCAAATACTTTTCTCCAAAACAGTACTGAAAATGTTTTTTTTTATTTGTCGTTTGCCTATTAGTGTGCTTCCCATGTGTATTTATTTTGTATTTGAAGTAAAGAATTATCAAGCAGGAAATATTTATACCAGACGGCCATAAAAAAAACACATACACACGTTTAGTGATAAAAAGTTACTAATTTCTAGCTGAAGACATTTCATTCGCGTAAGTTTGATTCAAATAAAAAATCTTATTCGGAATATATTCGGAATCGAGTTCAGCCACGAGGTGCGCGAGTCTGGAGAAAGCCAGAGGAAAAAGCCATCCCTCCTGATCAATGCCGGAGATCCGGTGGGAAAAGAAGTGGGGGTGTGGAAGGGAATTTATTAGCTATTGGGCCACCTGAAAGGGCCAATGGAAAAGATAAAAAAACATTTTTTTTATCGCTTTTGTGTTTGTACAACGCGCGCACGCCATGCGGGAATGCGGGCACTGGCCAATTCGAGCCGAGCCAAGCCAAGCCAAGCCAGGCCGAGTCAAGTCAACACAACTTAAGCCAAGTCAAGACCAATTACGTAATCGTGCTACACGAGGTGTTTGTTTATGCAGAGGGACCAGAACAAGAAGTGTGATCGTGTATCGGGTTCAGCAGTCTTTTTTCTGCCTGCGCATTTTTTAGTTCCTGCTTCAGAGTGGTCTGGTGTTTGTGTGTTCGTGCTTCTGCTTCCTGCCTCGCTTGGATTGTGGGCTGCCGAGGAGCTCACGCCGAAGAAAAAGGAACTACCAGACGAGCGGTGCTGTGCTGCTGCTTATCTGCGTAGTAGCCAAGTTAATGTAAACGGAAGGACCTGAGCAGTCAGGATGAGTGCAGTCAAAACATAAACTGATATTTCTTCTATTTCCATTGACTTTTCACCTCTGCTATGCCCCCGAGTGTGCGAAACTGACGCGGCCTCGGCTCGCGTTATAATAGTAATAATATTTTTTTTTCTTTTTGAGGTCATCAAAACCTGCCTTCGCGTTATATTCGTGGTCGCGTTATATTCGTGCAAATACGGTACTTTTTTTTTCCACCCTGACCACAAATAACATTCATTTATACTTAGAACTGAATGCCGCCAAGGACACGACCAAATAAATGAAGGGGAAAAGTTCCGACAATTTCACTTGCCAACAGCTCAAGAAAATGACTCAACTTTACAAGGAAATGATGTTGAGCAAGGAAGCCCTGCCTCGCATGCACTATGTCAAAAACTAGCTGGAAAACATGTAAACTTATTGCTGCATCCCACTTTATTCATCCCACAAAGCCAAACGGAGATAAAAACGCTACATCAAGTGAACACCAAGACAATACAAAAAAGAAAATCACACACAATACAGATGTTCATATGGAAGCATTTAGGGAAACAATACAATTAGTTGCACAGCACGGAAGGGCCTGGCACAATTACATAAGTAGAACCTGCTGAAGGTACTGGAAGTAACATATACTTCTGATGACAAAAGTGATCGAAAGGCTATGCGGATCGACTGATGGAGCTTCAGATAATAATAATAATAATAACAATAATGCTTTATTCGGCTTATAAAAACCCGGATGACAGAGAAAGGGCTTTTTCCCATACCATGGCGGCTCACTGTGCCCGCTACACAGATAAATAAGAGAAATAGTAAATGACACTGAAACTGTACACTGGAGGCCTGCCGCAATACATTATGCACCTTGTGAAGGGTGCATTCGCTCATCTTAAGCATATGAAGGCTCAGATCTTCTTTGACTTTTCGTTTCAAGCTTCATGACGTTGGGCCCATCGGTGAAGAGGCACAACAAGTTCCTGTTGGGCAGCTCCACAAGTGCTTCTTTGACACATAAAAACAGTGTGTCAGCTGTTGCGTGGTTAAGGTTAAACGACGGAAGATGTTCCACAACGACACGTCCTGCAGTGTCCAAGTAAAAGCGCACGAACACATCCAGCTGCTCGACTTTCTCTTCATGTTAGGGCGTTTCGTACATCATGACCACTTAAAACACGTTCGGCCGCACAAGCTTCACAATCACCTTTGAGTTGAAGTATGGACCAAGTCCATCAGAGATCACATATACAATTTATTACGCCCACATTTGAAATTTCTTGCAATCTTGGAGCCTGGGAACATGTGTGGGTACATGGCTGTTGCGGTATCCCCCAACGTGTATGGTAGAGAGTTTGCAACCACGAACTCGAAAACAGTTCCTGCCTTTACGGTGCTACTTTCCAAAGAAATTGTTGCTTCGTATTGACTGAAGTCGAGGCTACTCTGAATAAGGCCTGGCTTGCGAAGTCTTTCTTCAGAGTCTTGAAGCTTTGAGGCACTGCTTATGTGCTTCTCTTGTGACGCATGGCAGTTTATTGCAGAGATACCATGCTGAGGGCAGTTTATTGCAGAGATACCATGCTGAGAGCAGTTCAGAGGGGTACTACAAATAACGCAGAAGCCATCAGACTGATGAAAATAATCCCTGGAGAAGGGGAACAAGAGGGACAAAGGACAAACACAAATCTCGAAACACAGCTAGGTGACTGGTGCGCGACCGAAAAAATCCGCCTGGTCCGGGTATCGAACCCGGGACCTCTCCATTACAGGTGGAGCGCTCTACCAACTGAGCTAACCAGGGGTTAGACGTCAGTAGAGCAAACGGGTTTTATCAGCTGCCACCAGTCTAAGACCAACAAGGGTGAAGCTTGCAATTTAAGGTTATGAATAAAATGCAATTAAATGCAAAGGTGCAAGCGAGCTGGACAAGAATGATGAAAATAATCCCTGGAGAAGGGATTATTTTCATAATAATCCCTTCTCCAGGGATTATTTTCATCATTCTTGTCCAGCTCGCTTGCACCTTTGCATTTAATTGCATTTTATTCATAACCTTAAATTGCAAGCTTCACCCTTGTTGGTCTTAGACTGGTGGCAGCTGATAAAACCCGTTTGCTCTACTGACGTCTAACCCCTGGTTAGCTCAGTTGGTAGAGCGCTCCACCTGTAATGGAGAGGTCCCGGGTTCGATACCCGGACCAGGCGGATTTTTTCGGTCGCGCACCAGTCACCTAGCTGTGTTTCGAGATTTGTGTTTGTCCTTTGTCCCTCTTGTTCCCCTTCTCCAGGGATTATTTTCATCATTCTTGTCCAGCTCGCTTGCACCTTTGCATTTAATTGCATTTTATCCATCAGACTCTTTGGCACCCTTCTTACAACACTGAGCGATTAGGTCCCCATTTTTGCCCTTCTCGTGTAGAACGCTTTCATTGAACTTGGTGTTCTGCTCTGAAACAAAAAATAAAATAAAATGCTAATTATTTGTGTGCTAGCATCAAGAAAGACCACTAATGAACAGGACACCCACTACATTACTCAGTTTTGAATAAAATGTGTTTTACAAATGCAAGCGTCTCAAACCCGAACCATAAAAATGACGAAAAAAAAGCATCCAAACCAGAACCTTTCAGCTGTTCAAACTACAAACTAGGTAGGGCCTGGCATCCTGTAGGTAAACATGAAGCAAACTGCTTACCGCAGAACCCACACGTGTCCGACATACATTGTACCCGCGAACAACGTGTCGTGCGCCAGTGATGGACGTGGACGTGCAGTTGCACGGAGGAACAGGGAAAGTATCACAAATTTGAGCTCGTCCTATTGTGCAACTCGGATCACCTCTAAGTAGCACACTGCAATTAACAGAGCCATCGTATTCGCAGCAAAATACAGAGATGTACGTGAGCAAGGCTAAAGTGCGCAATGATCCCGGGCTGCAGAGCCTCAGTCAATCTGATGCTTGACGACTCGACTTCGGCCGACTTATTTAACCGCTGAGGGTTGAAGAAGAATTCAGTCGCAGGTGGTAGTAGGTAAACCCGACCGACCCAACCCCCGAGTTTTTTCGCGCGCTTTTGTCTCGGGACGCGTGGCAGAGAGAGAATCAACAGAACAGAACAAAGAAAGGAACGGACAAAGCCAAAGCCAAGCCAAAGCCGGCCACGCTAGAAAAACCTACTCATTGTTGCCAACCGACTAACGTATTGTAAGTCGAAAACTGAAACAAAGTAAGAATTTTTTGGCGCGTATCCAAGCCAAAGCCGGCCACGCTAGAAAAACCTACTCATTGTTGCCAACCGACTAACGTATTGTAAGTCGAAAACTGAAACAAAGTAAGAATTTTTTGGCGCGCATTTTGCACTCTCGCCCATAATTGCACGAGTAATTGACTGGCGCAGTTTCCGCGTTATGGCGCAAATGGCGCAGCCGTTCCACCCCTGCTATTACAATGAGCCGCCCTTGACAGGGCCATCTACGTTCACAGCGACGACGACAGTCACCCTCGCCTTACTTTTTTTTTTCACCGGGACACTTTTTATACTTTGAGGCCGGCAACCGCTCTGGTAGTAGCTTCTAGAAGACCCTAGTCTTGTCAACTGTGTCTATGTTGCATTCCTCGTATTCTTGAAGTACGGGCCTAAAGTTTTCCATCCACTTCTCGCATTCTCAACGTTAGCGGCCGACCCTTCACCAGATGTCTGGCAAACAATATCATGTCGGTCTTTAAACCGCTGGAGCCAACCGCTAGTTGCATCGAAGTCTTCATGCCCGAAGAGGCACGCTAAGCTGCTCGCCTTTGTTTGCAGGAATGCGCCAGGCTCGGGCCAGTTTTGCACCCTCACCTCTTTAAGTCTCTTCCACATCAAGGTACAAACAAGGCCTCACACACTTTTTGTCACTTTAACGGTGTTGTTTGGATGCGTGTCTTCAATCTTCTTCCTTGAGCTGGTGACTCTAGATAATGTGCTAAGCCGAAATCCGGGGCAATGTATTTTTTTTTTTTTTGCACCGCTTTCCACTGCTCTTAATATCTTAATTTTAGTCTCTAGGGAGGCAGTTTCACGTTTCTTCCTCATATTCACGGGCTCGGCATAAAGAGCACGGGTGGTGACCGCAAGCTACTGGTGGACAAGCAGATGCCTTAATGTTCGCTATGGTTGTTGCATCAATTAAAGACATCAAGGCCGACCAAGTTCACGCGCATCTAAATATCCAAATATGCCAATCTTAAAAAAAGTTTGTTGTTTGCCCCTGATGCGTGTCCACTATGATCAGCAGCACCCATGGTAGAAAAATGTACTAGAGCAGAAAACGACAGGGTTCCTAAACCAGGCGAATCCAAGGCAATTACAGTGGTCAGAAAAGTTATTCAGTACACGCGAGTCGTACTTTAATTCGAGGCAGTACTATGCTGGTGGCAGGTGAAAATAACTGCTTCGTGACGTGGTGGGCAATGAAACAACCCAAGCTGGGGAGCCAGCTGATTCAAATGCCAAGAAGGGTGACGCTGCAGCCGCGTCTGAAGAACATAGCATCAGCAGATGTCGAACATGGCAGGCAGTATTGAGTATTGCGACAAGAGTAGATGCCTTGTCGATGAAATTGATGCCTTGTCGCTGGTTCAGCTGCGATTTCGGCCTTAAGCGAGCAGCCTTCCTTGCTTGGGCTGTTCCATTGCCTGCCACATCACGGAGTGGTTCCTTTTGGCTGCAGCCAGGATAAGGCTCCCACGCAATAAGCCATGATTTGTGTGTTCTGAATAACTCTGCCAAACACTACAAACACTGGTCTAGTCCATAGGCACAACTGAATTGCATTTGTTTATGAGAGCGGAACACACTGCGCCTATCTTATCTACAGGTGCGAAATCGGACTATGATGATTTCATAAGTTCTACAGGGAGGGGACCTTTCAAAATGCTGTACTTGTTACGAACAAGGCCAATAACTCTCTCCACATGAATTCTTACATTTGCAAGCTCTCTCGTATAGATGACATCAGAGTGCTCAAGCTGTCGTTTTCCCCTTGCCGACGATGGTACATGCAGAGTAGCACAACACATCCCAACACTTTCTGCTATCAAAAAGCCTCGGTCAGCTAAAACTATGTCTCCATACTCCAGCATCCCTAGAATGCCGCAGTCTTCTGTGATGGTCTTATCGCTAGCCCTGCCTCCGTACGACCTAGAAAGGAACGAAACACTCCCTTGCGGACAAATCCCAATCAAAAACTTAACAGTATAGTGGTGTTTATACTGTGACCAAGTCGCAGCCCTGGTGATTAGCGAGCTTGGTCGGTCAATAAAAACCTCGAAGCAATCAAGAATTACAGTTACTTTTGTACCAAATTTTCACGAAAGACAGCAGGCATTGTCTTTGCGAGCTGTTCAGACGTGGGCCACCTGATCAGTGGCGACAATCTGTCGAAGGACACATTAAGCCATTTCTCGAACACTCTCGACACTGTTGATGGCGACACACGAAACCTGTACGCAATGTCTTGTATCGGAAGGTAGAGCCGCAGCCGAATAAAGAACACCATCATTTCTTCAAACTTCCCAAGGGAGTTTTGTGCAGTGTGCCTAACGTGCCCCTCAAGCATGTTGAAAACATCCATCAACGCAATGAAGGTTGGCAGTCCAGTGTAAAAATTCACTTTCTCATTATCCTCCTTGAAGGTCTCCGTACTAAATGTGGCGTCTTCAACCTTCTTCCTCAACAAATACACTTCTTCATTGAGTCTCCTGACCTCTTGTTCTAAGCCCTCAATGTTTGCCGCGGTCGTCTCCGTCTGACAGCCAAGCTCTGAAACAAATTAATCAGAGTTTAGACAAATTCGTTGATTACACTGAACAAAAATGTACCTGCAGTAGTCGTATCCTTCAGCAAGGTGTGTGCAGAAGCTGGTGGAGCGTCCCTCTCATCTGGTGCTTCATCCGAAATGCCTGTGGAAACAGAACCTTTCTTTTAGATTGTTGTTGCTACAAATTAATGAACAAAAACATACCAGCTGTAGTGCTTGCTTGCAACGATGTACTTTGCAAAGATGAAGAAGCGCTAATCTCACTTGCGGCTGTATCCGGGGCCCCTGTAAAAAGGGCAGGTTGACGTTTTCCCTTTAATGTGAATTCCCTTCAACTTACTGCTTGTTGAGGGCTGAGGTCCAGATCTCCTTCGCGCTTTCTGGCGCTCGTAGCGAGCGCTGTCAAGATCGCCACCTCGTCTTTCGTATCCCAAAGACAGGGAAGGCGCCCAGTCTGGATTGTTGCGGTCAAACAACGCCGCAGGTGATCCTGAGGCGAAGAAGAAAAACGTTTCTGTCCCAGTTGTGAATCACAGAAACAAAATATCTACACAAAGCAACTTTCCAAGTTTGAGGAATTCGATGGCAGCTCGCTTTCATCACGTAGCGGGGCTAAACGACCTCCCGAGTTTTTCAGCTTCGCCAGGGGGGCGCGCGCCTTCGCGCCCCGAATGTGCTCGGAGAGTTTGCAGCGAGCGGCCACCGACTACGTCCTCGCGAAGCAGCGACGTGCGCGTGACTCGAGTAAACAAACACAGCACTCGGTGGCCGCTTCTACTCACCTGTGACGAAATGCTTGGAACAATCTTTGTTCTTATCGGCGTTCTCCACGTCCATGTCCGCCCTTCGTATCCTCGAAATCCATTCGGAGCGTCGCCTTTCTGACAGTTCGCGGGTCTTGTCGCACTTTTTCGGAATTTTAAAGAATCATAGATCTTGCTTGTTTTTCTGACGTTTCTCAAATTTCGTGTGCGATCGACTGCCGCAGCCGACAACCGCGCAGTTTACCATAGCGTTGCAAGATACAACCAACAAGTGAAGCAAAAATAAAAGAACAGCAAGGCGCGAGCATTATTGAGTACAACCGCGGTACGCCTAGTCCAGTACAACAGCCGGCGTTGCAACAGCACGCCAGCGCATACACAACAAGATGGCCACTGAACCAGCATGCACTGCTCGATGTGACGCGCGTATGTGCGTGTTTGTGGTGAGAAGCGATTGTATGATGGCGGCGCCGCCGGGGACGGAAAGGAACGTTGCGCCGCTGGTCTTCTGGAAGAGCATTCGCTGCACACACCGAACCACACAAAAACATACACCCACACACACATGCATCAGCATCTGTTTACCCCTGCTAAAAAAAAAAGTAATGGCCGGTTCGGCTTGCTTTGGCCCGCTTTGGCCCCCCATGTAGACTTGAATGCAAGGCCCATACCCGACCCGGGCCCTTCATGAATGTAGTCGTGAAGCCCGAGCCCGGCCCGAGGGCCGGGCCGACCCGTGGCTTGCGGTCTGGCCCCTAATAGTGCAGATCTCTACCTGCGACACTGACGGCTTGCCCCTCTGTTATGACAGGGCAGACAGCGCCGCCTCGCGGCGAGCGACGGTGTTAGCGCAATTACACTCTTCTGCTGGGGAGCGACTCGAATGGGATGGCCGGAAAAGCCTTCACGCGCGCGCTTCGGGATCTCGGAGGCCATGGTACGCTATCTTCAGTCGATACACGTGCCCATTGATGGCGCAAGTTGTCCTCCACGGCACGTGCAGCTCCGCCGGCGGGCGCGCTCGCCGCTTGCCCCCCCTCCTTTTCCTCTTCCTTCTTTTCTCGTTCCTTTTCCCGCTCCAACATGCACTGGAGCTTTGATTTAGATTGGTTGCTTATCACAGCAAGGCAACTTCAAATAGCTGCTTCTGCCATGATGTGGAGACAAGGATGAACGCATGTACATTTCATTCATGATTTATTATTTTCATACATTTGTACAAGAAATCTAGAACAGTAATTCACATCATATGTAAACACAACAAAATACAGGAAGATATAGTGGACAACACAAAACACGAGAGATAAAAATATATTTGCAAAACCCTTTCAGCACGAAATACGATCAAAGATACCCTCTAAATACCTGCAAAAAACAAGAGCTTTTCTATTTATTATTTGCATCATGCATGCACCTCACAACTTTTGTGCTTTCCTGGCAGCTGCTGTTCTCTTCAACACAGGTTTCTGTAGCTCTCTGTTCAGCAGGCGTAAATGCCAAAGGAGTCATTGGTGGCAGAACATTCAAAGAAACCTCTCCTTACAGCCTGCTGAACAGAGAGGGTCTACAGAGTTCTCTGCCATGGAAGCACAGAGATCCTTCAACACACCATCTTTGTAGATAAGAGCTGGAATACGTATCATAAAGTACTTTTCCAGCTTTTCCACATATTCCAGACAAGTGCCTGTTGGAACAGCGACTGCACCGAACATGCCTTCATCGTCTTGTGCACTAAGCAGTGCCAAAAACTGCTGTTTTGAATGGAGGCACTTGTCATTTGCCTTTTAAGAGTTCGGAGCAGGTGGCACAGGGATTCTTTTGCAGTAATTGATGGACAAGGCATCCGGCAACATGGTATCTGACGTTTGCCTGAATGACCTGTTGATCACCAGTCAGACAATCGCCAGCATCTTGGATATCCTCAATATCCTCTGCAACTGCGGGTGAGGCAGCAACTAATGCGACAGGCAGCTGTCTCAGCTCTTTCAGGATTTTAGACCTGTCTGACTGACAGTTCGATTGTCCGGACAGTTTAAACAACCTACCAACCAAAATGTGCTTGAGGCCAGCCACAAACTGAAATGCATTTGGGGTTTCATTGTACCCGTGCTGATGGCGGCACATACCGAACAAATTTTCTAGGGGATCCTGATTGAGACGCCTTGTGAGGAGGTGGTCATGGTTGTGGTTGTCACACAGGTCCTCCCACAGTAAAAGCACAGCAGATATCGTGATCTGCCATCCTTTTACTGTATGAGGCTGCATCCTTGCATCAAATTTCCACTCCGAAATTGCAGAGACCATCGACTTCAGGAACTGTTCCCTGCACTTCCCCTCTCACAGAGCGCTCCCCTTAGCAGATAGTGCAAACCGGAATTTGTTCTCTTCCTCAATCGCTGTGCTTGAGCTGTTTAGGATGTCGAATAGTTTATCCATTTCCTCACAAAAGGTTGCGGTGTGCACGGCGTCACTGTCTAGCAAGTTCAGGGAGATGAACATCAGTAAGGAAACTGACACAGAGTTGCTGAGGACCTGAGAAGCGTACTTCACCTTCACATTACCAAACGGAGTTTGGTAAATATGCTTGTTAGTTAATTTAGGCAGCAACCTCACACCTCGCTCTCAGTGGATGTACGAGCTCATAGACTTCCTTGATGTAGGACCACTTGACCAGATGGTATTTGGTCCTCAGCACGCTACCATTTCGGAGGTTATTCCGGTTGCACTTTAGCAAATGTGGTGCATCAAAAATAAAGTACACCTTTTCACTGTCCATCATAAAGAATGGATGCTGGGGTGTTACACCGAGTTCTCTAGAGACTGTGCGGTTGCTGCCTCCCTGGTCACAAACAAGAGCTTTCACGGGAATCCCAGCAGCCTTCAGGTCTGTGATAAGCTTAAGTAGCAGTTGTTTAAGGGGAGCTGCATCGATCTTCACTTTCCCAAGCATAAAAGCAACGGGTTGTATCCATTGCTTGGAAATACCTGAGAGAGCAACAACAAGGGCTGTTCCTGCCACTTCAGGAGACCTCGCCTCACCAGTGTTGCAGAACCCATGTACCCGGTCTTTTTTCGGGTCATAATAGAGGTTGCTCTTTAATGATATCTCATCAAAGAGCAAAGTGCAGGCCCGATCCTTGAGTGGCCAGTTCTCCATATTTTTCTGCAATGTTGCGAGTACAGTCGGCATGATTCCTGGTTCCAGGACAATGTCCTGCAGCCAGTTCTGCAAGGACCTCACAGATGGCAGGAGCAGCTCCTTGGAGTGATAGATGTATTCCTTTGGGCTATGGAAGTATCGGTTCATGGCAAAAGCCATGTACCCGTCGGGCCACCGCCTTCCATACTTATTCAAAGGTTGTAGAAATAGCTGGACACGAAAGATCTCTAATGCCTCTTGCGAAAGGAAGCGGAATGCATGCCTCACAAGTTCTCCTTGTGTTAGGCATGCATCCTTCCTTGCCTGAGATCTAAAAAGGCTCACTCGCAATCTGGAATTTGACATTCTCAACCTCTTAAGCACACGACCTGTTCGTGTGCTTAAGAGGTCCGTCTTACCCTCGCCCTACCTTCTGGACTTGCAACGGACTATAGTCCAGAAATTTTCGCAGTACAGCCTCCTTTCTTGACCCAGGCCTTAAGGCGTCCTTGCTGCAGCGGGATGTTATAACACTGATAAGGTCTCATCTTCTTGACAAAGCACTCTGTTGCTGTTGTGGTACCAAACCTGCGCTCTACCTCTTCCTTGTACAGGTAAATGCCCCGAACTACCTCGTCGCTGTATAGGCGGATCACGTGACTGACGCTCATATTCTCAAATCCGTTCGGGTGTAGCACCGGGGTGAGGCTCTTGTTATCTCACTTCTAGGCTTCTTCAGTGTTCCACTAGGACTCGTCCTTCTGGTGTGCGAAACCCTGCGATCAGCATGTTGTTTCTCCAGCATTTCACCAGGTGCGGAAAGTCCGAAATGAAGTGCAGCTTTCTTCTTGGGTGTGCAAGATGCTTCGTATTGCAGACGACCTTTGTCAATGTTACTTTAATTCCAAATATTTTCCATATACGCCTGTTCTATGCAGCAGCGTCACATGTCACAAGGTCAATGAAAAGCCGAGCTTTCTCAGTCATTAAAATAGCATCTACTATGATATGTGCGAGCATTTCAACTTTTACATTAGATCGTGTGGCCCAAAAACGCCCAAGGTCTGATCCCACTTTCCACCAAACGGCTGAAACAGCAGAACCGGCCCATGGTCGCACATCAGGGGCTTTTGTTTCTCGGTGGTGTAGTCGGCCAACTCCACAAACCTTCAAGCTTGGCGACTTGTCCTACACTCTGGTGATCAGAAAGCTTAATCTAATCAATGAGCAACCCACTGTGGCACATGGAGTTGTCAATGGTTTTTTGTTTTCTCAACAAGGCAACAGAACATGTTTACGCTGAGGCCAAACCCACCCCTGTATGCACGAGCGTATGTGCGCAGGCAAGTACGCCCTGGCAGGACCATCGTCTTTTGTTTGCGAAGGTGCTCGTAAAGACGAGGGCTCTTCATCCGCATGACGATGCACTGCAGTGCCCACTCATTTGGGAATTTAATTCCTTATGTACTTTTACACTTGAATGCCTCAAGGCGAGCTCTCACCTGCTGTTGCAGCACGCTTGGCAAGTGCTCACGTTCATCCAGGGTTGGGGGCCTAACCTGCGCATTTTTCATTTTCATTTCTGCCATTTTTTTTTTCATGGCAGCAACTGCTTCTTTTGCTCTCCTAAGCTTGAGTGTCTTGATCTGCATCTTGTGAGCTGTTGCTTGGACAGGGTACCTGACACTCCTCCTTTTGCGCAAACGTTCATTCAGCAGCAGCTTGCAGATATTTACACTGCACACATCTGCTGTTCTGCCTCTGAACAGTGTTAGTGCACTTCAAATTGAATATTTTGCGTTCAAATGTTCGGTGTTTACACTTCGTGCGAAGCAGTTCATCAAGGTCCTGCGCTTCTCCCAGTCCCATGCAGGCTTTCATCACTTGTACTTCTCTCAGCAAGTCTTTGGCATCTGTGTGTTCTCTACTTGAACTGTTTTCAGAGTTACAGCCTGAACAATCACGAGGGAGCGAATCCCGTTGCTCGTGTTAAACACCACCGACCGCTCCTAGCCTACCGTTCCTCCATCCATCTCGCATACTGAGAATGCAACAACCTCAGAAGCACCTGGAACCAGATGGCTTCCCCAGTAGTTGGACCTGTTTGTGGAGCGGCTTCGGCTTTTTTTTCCCGGGTGCCTCAGTCGCGCTGCGAGATTTCTGCTGTCCGTCGAACTGAGTCTGCTCGGCGCATAACCACGTCGTCACAATGTAGGTCGCAATGCGACGAGAACCCTGCTTCACGGATGGGTGGTTCTGGCAAGCCGAAGGGTTCGATGTGTCGGCCCCCGTCATTCCTCTTCGCAGTTGGGAACGCTTCGTGAGGTGACGGCACGGATTTTCTCCGTGTGTCCCGTCTTCTGGGTGTCGTACTTCCGCGTAGGCTGCTGCGCTTGGAGTGCTGATTGTTTCCCTTGCTTAACGATGGTGGGTGCCCCAGTACGTCTTTGTCTCCCCGAATCCAGGTGAGCTGGCGCTTGGAGAGTGATCTCCCTTTTCGGCGTTGGTTTGCTGTGGTGTCCTTGTGCCGAGGATTGTCGCTGGCGTTGCAGGCGGCGCGCTCCGCGGGCAGCCTTGGTTAAGTGTCAACTGTGGATATATTGCGTCGGCCGGCGGAGAGCGCCGCTGCAAAGGTGGGCCTCCACGTCCATATGTTGTTTTCTTCTGCGACTGTAGTCGGGATGTCAACGCGAACGGGGGTTCTTCTATGGTTGCCTGCTGGTTGTAGTTGTAGGACACTTGGCGTTTGGGTTCCCGTCCCCTGCTCGGGTAAACTTTGTACCACTCTGGGCTCAACGTTACATGGTCAGGAGCATTTGGGCCCTGAAAGACAACCGAGACCGATGTGCCCTGTCCTTTCCGGGTGATGTCCAGTATGGTGTGTCTCGACTGTAGCGTGGTTTGAACGACTTGCAGGGAGTGTTCGCCGGTTATCTGGTGCACCGTTCCCGCGGAGGCATTTGCTGGCGTGGCAGGAAAAGCATAAAACTCGATTTCGTCCAGTTTTGTAATGAGTAGAAGCTTGTCTCTTGTTTCGATGTAAGGTTTGTTAACTGCTGCGATATTTCTTGTAGGGTTGAGGCGAATGTTTGGGATGACATTTCTGTTGAACCTGCTACTGATTTCTCATGTGATTTTGCTTTTGTTTGATGGTTCTAATTTTCTTTTTGCCAGCGAGGGTCGAAAAAGCACGGTGTACAGCCTCTCGGTTTCGATTTTGCTGGCACCCTCTGCGATTGGTGGTGGCTTACTAGCTTGAAGCTATCCTGCATGAGGAACTCGCCAGGCGTGTGCTTGGATGGTTGACACTCACCTGGCGAAGTCTATTTGGTCGGCATTGTTCGCTCGATGTTCGGCTCTTCTTCGGAAGCGTCTTGACCGAGGTAGTGAAAACTGTTGGATATCAGTATGTGGGGTCTAGATGCTCGGCCAATGTCTGTGCTTGGCCCTGGTACCTCGTTCATCGTTCCCTCGGGAAGCATGGCGATGGAGGGGTCCTCGCGCTAGGTTGGTAAGGTTGGCGAGTCCACGGCACCAAGGAGAAAAGTGTTTGTGTTCGGTTTCCCTGTCTCCTGAGGCGCGTGACGTAAGAGGAGTTGGGGCGGCGGGGTCTTTTTGCATGTCCTCCGGCAAGATTGTGGCGGGCTCGAATTCAGAAGCGTTGGCCGTTGGGGCCATATTCGATGCTGTAGCTCCTGATCTGGGTTTTTTTGTGCCGACGGGACGTCGTGATCAAGTCGTCCTGGTTCCTTCCTCTGTCTTCTTCAGTTTTGTGGTAGCAGGTGATGGCGTTACGGTGCCCTGTGTGTGCCGTGGAAGTAGTCCCACTGGGCTCCCTGGGTCGTCGCACCGTTGAGAGTTTGTTGTGGCCAGTCAAATTTCTCATCGCATAATAGGCAGGTAGTCAAATTCAAATTCTTTATTGATCCCTGAATCAGAGAAAGGAGGCAGAGAAAAAAGCAACAGTCGATGAATGAAGCTTTGGGGCTATCCTAGGCTTTTGTAGACATTGATTGTCGATTTCACGCTAAATTAGGTTTTGTAACTGATCGGTGATTTCGATAAACTTAGTGAAAATCAAGAGCTCACGTGAGGGAGGAGAACAACCGGCCTTCCCTTCAAAGCGGCAAGTGGTCTCTGCCCTATCCTCTAACCTGCCTCTCGGCAAAGCCGACTCTAATAGCATTTTCCTTTCAGCCGCACAGCAACCGAGCGGGGTTCCCTGTGGTGCAACCAAAATATGTCATGGTTCGCCTGCGCTGCGCGCACCGCGAGTTCGCTTCTCAATGGAAGTTATTTGTATTCTTGTTTTACTACTAACGAGTGCACCAGTGCTTAGGCTATTACTGGGCACAATAAATAAAAGTATTATTATTATTATTATATTTGCTGCGCCATCTACACTGGCGTGCAAACGTCTGAACCACGTGATCACGTACGAACCACCGCATTGTTTTCAACCCGTCAACACCGTCGCTGTCGTGCCGTTCCGTTGAAAAGTCAATGATCACAGTAATAACTGATGCCATCCTGACCCACAGCGGCCTGCTGTCAGCAGGTCATTTATTTACGGCAAATACAAGAAGGTAAGAAATGACATTACATGATCTGGTCTTGAAAGTAAATATCCTCGACAGAAACCTGTCTGGTTTGGGAAAACGATACGAAACGAAATAGCGGAGTGTCTAGCGTTACGTTCGACGGAACACGAAATGTAAATTAATGTTAAGTCCGAAATAGCGTTACTACAAGGTTTCGAGTTACGTCCGATGTAACCCAATATGAAACATTTTTGATACGTCCGACGGAACTCGAAATAGAAACTAAAGTTACATCCGACGGAACTTTACCCCTAGGTTTTAAGTTACGTCCGACATAACTCGAAATGAATATGAAGGTTATGTCCGACGGAAATAAAAGTTAAAGTTACGTCCTGTGTAACCTATGCAACATTCTTGAATGTTACACTTTACGGCCAGTACCTGACGTAAACACAAAAATATTGTGAATTATTACTACGTTTTGTGCATTCGTTAATTGGTTAAAATTGCGACTTCCTCTGCACCTCCAGGTTTGTTGAGGGGGCTGGAGTGTGTTCCTCGTGTATCCGGGCTTGCTATATCCTTGCCTTCACAATATTTTTTTTTTCTTTCTCGTTTTTTCTCCTTTTTTATGGCAATTTTTTTTTCTTTCTTTGAGACGATTTCTTGCCACGCTTTCTGGGCACTCGCGGACGTTCGAAGCAATTATTAAGATAAATAGATACGAACGTGTGCTGCTGGGATCAGCAGGGTTTCCGGCCAAGAGGGGGGGAGGGAAAGGGAATGCCGCGCGACGCAGTTGCGGCCATATGAAAACTGCTTACGTTGCCAGCATATGTTTCAGCGAAGAAGTTGCTGCCATATGCGGCAGACTGAGCGTCACTTTATTTTCGTTATGGAAAGAGAATGTATTGTTGTGTTACATATGTCCTCCAGCATACCAACAACGAAGTTTAATTATATTTGTCTTGTTTACTTGGTTCGAAACCCTAAAAACGGGCTTTTGACAACTTATTGCTTCCTGACCTGGTTTCAATGCCTGTGATCCCCATGAGCCCAGCACAAACCGTGAACGTTCCAGCTCTTCGTCATGACACGTTGTTGCAGAGAGCAGGGTAAAATACAACCACACGGACCACTGGAGAAAACACACTGTTATCGTAAATCTTGGCTTGTGATTGCACCTTTGTAGGTCATCTTATTCGTTTTGCTGGAGAGACGCAGACGACGGGCATAACAAAATCGTCTGCATATTCTGCACTGTAAAAGCTTGGTCTGCTGGGCAAGTTGGTAATGGACATTCATATTAAAAATAGCACAAAAAAGACGGGACGAAAAGACGAAGAAGCACACAGGACTAGCGCTTGTCCTGTGTGCTTCTTCGTTTTTTTGTCCCGTTTTTTTGCGCTATTTTTAATATGAATATTCTGCACACTTCGCAAAAGCACTTCCCCAGTCACCTTGTGAAAAGCGCGAAACACGGAGTCCGCACGTCCCGACTTCCCAGTCTTTTTCCTGCTTTAGAGCAGTTTGTACCTTCTAGTAGGTATGTCTACATAAAATGCAACTTGATACTGGGGGCAGTGACAGAGAGAAAATAGACAAAGTTGGGAAAGCTTGCTCGCTCTCCCCAATTTCTGAACTCTCAAATGATTGTATCATAATAAATGCACCAACACCTCTTCCCAAAATCAAGAAAAGCACTATGTTCACTACGTAAAATATGGTCTTAGTTCGTGCATCTGTGGGCAGGTTGGAAATCTTGCCCAAATTTATTCACACCGCATTAGGAGTGCAACAAACTCGCACGAGATTTACAGGAAAATATCGGTGGTGACTTAAGTTTCCCTGAAATTCTGAATAACCGGTCGTTTGCAGGATTGAATCATCTACTCGAGCGGTATGCATCGTTGTGCAAACACGTCGCTGTGCAAATGCAGTCCAACAACACGAAGCATTAGAACGGAAGATTTAGGACAGCAATCCGGACTTAATTGTTTAATTAAAACGACGTAATTTTGTTGACAACACCCGCAGCTTTTTACTCACAGTATGCGTCAGTAATCTTCCACATTTTGAAACAGAACGAAGGAAGATTTACTTTTAAAGACGCTCGCTGCGTACTCCCGGACCAGCTGACCGGATGGGCTGATGACGACGGGACTGAATGCGTTGAACCTCAGCCCCACAGCAACCAATTTTCTCTGTGTTAGTGTGGGTTTCTACCTCCAAGCAGCGCACCACACACCAGGAACGTTTCGGCTCTTTGTCTCATCGCCGTGTTGCACCAAACAGAATGAGATCGCTGAAGTCAATGCAGCGCTGTTGTGAACCTTGGCTTCACAGACATGCTTATGCCACAACACTAGTTATGTTTTACGTTAAAAGCCTACACAGTTGATCCCTCTTGTCCTCACCTAGTTGTCGGAGTAGGGTATCTACTGATTTCGCTCTGCGGGGCTGTAGAACTGGAGTCTTCCTCACCTCGCTCTCCTCTTGCTCTTCCTCTTCTTCCTCATATCTGTTATCAATTTCACTGTCACCATTGTCCATGCGAAGATTGTGCAGGACACAGCAAGACATGATAATATTTGCCATTTTTTATACAGTCCACAACTTTAGGCACTTCAGCTGGCAAAGCCTTTGTTTCAAAATTCCAAACGTATTCTCAGTGCACACCCTACTGCCACAAAGCTTCGCAATGAAGCAGGTTTGACGTCCGCTTAGGTTTGCATAGTCGCGGTAAGGGGTCATGAGGTGCTCTCTAACCTGGTAGGCTCCGTACTCAAGGCTGTGGCACCCCCCATACAAAGTTCAGGTAGCTGTGGATGTATAAATGAGAGCTTAAGAAGTCTAGAATCATTGATTTATTCTGGTGGCCCCGTGCTTATTTTAATCAACTTCTTGCGCACATTGCAGATGCCCTGCAGGAATATTGAGATCTGGTTATGTCACTTCACATAAGTAGACCTGATCTTTCCTACAGGGCACCGCACGGAAATATGTGTGCCATCAACACATCCAAGAGAGCCTGGGAAGCCAGTCATCTAGAAAGACAGTGAAAAGTTGATAAATTAAACAAGGGTTTTTTCACATTTACACAATGTAAGGGAGTACATAAAATCCTTGAATACATTTATAGGACCCTGCTAACCCCCCCCCCCCCCCCTTTTCCCCATGCTAAAGTCTGAAACTGGAAAACTTGCAAGTAATTAATGCTGCACATAGCTCCTCATGATACCTGGCATGGCCCATCACATAGTCAACCTAGATGGCAAAGCCACATTATGTGCAAGTTCTCAATGTGAAGCAATGGTAAGGGTGCAGGCTAGCTGGTGTAAATTGAGCATAGTTGTAAACCCAAGACTGGGTACACGGACAAGGGACAAAACACAGAACGATACGGACCCAATGTGAGTTTGCCAGATCTACTGTTCAGCTTTCGAAGAAGAATAGCTAAAACTCACGTTCACGAGCGATGACTGTGTAGTGCCTGGTCGAGTGCCTAATCCAAAAGGGGTTTGTTAAGTGCCCCCCTTTCACCATCAGCATTGGCACTTTTTGTCCCTGTGCCGAAATTTCGACAGCAGTTTTATGACCACACACTTATTCAAGGACTGGTCGAAGTGAACATCATTTTGGCTCAATTATGTTATTTAAACAATGGGCTAATCCCTTGAGCTTTTTGGGATGCTGCAATGCTGCTTGAAGCACAGCCTTCTGGTAGCCCTGTAGCTTGTCTAAGACAACAGTCCCTTTCCAGTATTTTTTCACCTGTTTTCTTTTACATGACACTTCCATTAACGCATTAGGGTAATGTTCTTTTGCTCAAACATATTCACAGAAAGAATTTTCGGCCTTTAGAAATTTCGCCCAGATCCAAATACAATTTTAAAAATATGAAGCCGACCGCTATCCACACAAGGGTCTATCTAGATGCTTACCACTTCGAGTCTTCAGCGGCTGCCCTTTTTTTCACTTTGCTTGATTGGGATGTGGATTTGTGCTGCAGCAATACTGCCCAGGAAGCCCGTCACTTGGTCTATCATCCGAAAGAGGCTACTCTCCGAAAGGTTAAACCTCCAGCCCACGTCCTGCATACAGGCTTTATTGCCTGCAAAACAAAGATGTGCAATCTAAAAGTGCACGGCTGTTCTTCCCTCCCCCTTTACACTGAGTGTATATTAGTAGTTGTCATTCTCTTGCAAATAAACTCAGCTGCAGTGGAGACTTCATAGTGTGATCTTTGTTTCCCATCATGCTCGCATCACAGTGTAATCAAGAATGTGGACAGTGAGAGCATGGGGCCTCGTGAAGCTGAAGTGCTGATTGTGACACTGGCACTGACTTTAAAATATTTTACTATTAAGTGTGACGTTCAAGTTTTATTTGGCATGTTTCTCAGGAATATTGAATGACAGTTTAGAGCACAGAAGCACAAAAGGTATAGCTTCTCTGTCGGAGTACTTAATATTGAGAATGAAAACAATGTAGTGTCCACAATATTCCTTGTCATCTAAAAATAATAACTCTTGCCCGAGGCATGCAGTAATTACGGATCAGGGGATGACACAAAAGAGAGCAGGCTGCTGTCGATATATTCACAGGAAGCGAAGGCCATGCATTTTCTGGGCATATGAATCGTCTCTCCCTTTCACCATATGTAGTTGAAATGTCCTTCATTCCAGTTGATGAAGTCGTATGCAAATGAGACCAGACTGCACTCATTGATGAGTATAATGAGCATGGTGAGATGGGTTTGTGTATGTGTGCGTGCACGTGCATGTGTTTGTGTGGGGGGGCGGGGGGGGGGGGGGGGGGGGTCGGGTCGCTGGACCACATTACAATATTTTAGGGCCCCCGGGACTAAAAATGTGCTCATTTCTGGTTTACACTATGCCATTTTCGAACCAACTAGCCCGAGATAAAAATAAAATAGTTCATCTCATTGTTTTCAATAACAGCAAACAAAATTTCTCTTATGACATGTACGGGGTTAGACGTTCATCACAGAATAATTAACATCGCTCATAAAACTCTTAAAAACTTATCTCATATGTGTGAAAAAAGTTTTCTTTGTGCACTATACCGTTGTAAATATGCACAGCTGTGTGGCCTCTGAGAAGTAATTTGTGTAGTTAGAATGATCAGAATGGAACAATGGAAACCCTTAGCCTGAGGTCTTGGCGTGAAAAATCAAAGCATTGTAAGAAATCAGCAGGCACTGGGGGTCTTCCAATGGCAGCTATGTTTTGTGTAAAGGATGCAGCTGTCCTATGACAAGCACATCAAATTTAACAATAAAAGCAGGGGTGATGTAGCACTTATCTTTGAATAAATTCAAGTGTAAGGCCCACTTCTTTAACGAAATGTTCAACACAAAATAGAGCAGGAACATGAGTTTGAATGAGTCTGCCCTGCTGCTTGTGGTCATCGCCGGCACTGTATTAACACAGATTGTGAACTCGCTTGCTGTGTGGTTGTTGACTCCTATAAATAAGAATTGATGCAGTATGAGAACAGATCTCGTACACTTTCATTCTTCAAGTCAGAATTTGAGAGCACATACTTACTTTTTACACATATGATCGGGCTTGGGTCCATATCACCCAGATCCCAGTCAATGGCATTCTCCTGAAAGAAAAATAGTAAACAAGAATAAGGACATACAACCAAGTGTACTTTTAGTATGACCTGTGCTATGTCTAAGCACTCGGGTCTAATTTGCTTTTGCCACATTTAGAGGACAAACTACTTATTTTCAAGAATTATTCAAAAACAAACAATTTTGAACAAGTCAAAGGTTCCGCCTGACCTCTGTATAATTTGTTTAGAAAACAGAGTATGCTTTAATGAGGCATGCTGTTCAATAATTATAAGTTAAAAGTAGAGCTAGATCTCTATGGATAATGTTGCTGAAGTATCTCTTTGAGGATATTCCTACAAGATGCAAACACAATCTCATAAATCAACAGATACACTAGCGTCAGTTGTTATTGGCTGAGCACAAAGATTGCCGGGTGCTTTCATAACAAAACAGAGATACACTCAAAGGCGTTCTCATTTGCACCAACCACAGATACTGCGCAAGGCTCAGAAAATTTTGGGTTCAATCTGGGCTATCACGAAGAGATGATTTCAAGTGAAAAAGAAATAACAAAACAAAAATTCACTATTGATGATGCAAGCCAAATACTCGTTTTTGCGCGTGACGGCGTGATGGAAAATAGACGCGCAAGTACTTTTCATCTATATGGAATGCACAATTGATGGACAACTCGCAATATTCCAAAGCGTGCAATAGCAAATATAAAGGGATATTTCTATGTGCTGGCCACTTCTCTAGTACATGCTGAACGTCTTACATCTTTGTAAACGTCACTGGTTCCACGTGACAAGTTTTATTATGAACAATTAGGATATATACATTTGAGCCCCAAATTATTAACAAAAATTGGTAAAAGGCCATCACATTGAGGCAAGTAACCTTGTGTTTTTTTAATGTGCTCGCTGAGTGCTACGAGTTAAGGCTCCACAGGCTGGTTTGAAACAGAAGTTGACTTCCTTCGAGCGTTTCGTCCACCGTTGCGGTCAGCCGCGAACTGGAACCAGGCCTTTGTTGTGACCTTGACCGATGTAGTTGTAGCACCATTGAAATGGCTGTGGACTGCAGCTACAAAAACACAATTAGGCATACGTTTTGCATGTTATGGTTATCAGTCAGCCCAAAAGTCTCATATTCCATTTCATAACATGTAGGAACTGTTATGGTTAGCGATTATGTCCTTACCAAACAGCAGCTTCTGTAGCCACTTGTATTCACGAAACGCAGCCTTCTCCCCTCGTGATTCTCTCCAACTTTTTCTTTTTTGCTGTTTTATTATCAATGAGTGAGCGCAGCACTCGGCGTGTTGCATCCTTCTCATCTGCGCCACCGAACTTGGAGCAGTAACCAATCTGGAAGAATTTTAAAATCTGTGTTACCACCAATCGTGTAGCCGCTTGAATGCTATTAGATCCAATGACAGTTACCATGGACTACAAGCTCTCCCTCCTACATCAAAAATTGTCCAGTTCCTTGACATTAGCAGCACTCGACACGGGCAGCTGTGGGCATCCTTCAGGAAGCTGTACGCAGACAGACGTCCGGGCCTCGCCTCCAACATGAGTTCTGCTTTCTTCTCAAGCATTTTCTTTTCGAAGGCTACTAAGGGAAAATTGTTAATTAAGCCACAATTCATTCAAATTGTTTGCATGCGCTGTTAGTATCCACTCACCTACAATACGGGACAGCAGTCCTTGCAAGAGCCCCTGACTTTCTGCTTGGCAAAAAGGTGTATAGCACAAGTTTCCTTTTAGAAATCGTTCTAGTCAGAAACAAATAATGCTACCTTTGAGGTAGAGCCATGAACAAAACAAACTGGAACGTCCGTTCACGTTTGACGTGATCTAGCGGAGATAGAAGTGACCTTCGTCCACCGAGGGTTCTCTTATATGCCTACTTAATCCATATCTACACAAATTTAACATACTGCATGCCAACCAGTTTCCCTATAATGACCAGTAAAGAACTTCATGTGCGTTAGCACTAGATGGCTCACTACAATGAACAGCTGACGGCACCTGTCTGCGGACAAAACAGTGCAAAGGACGAGCGCGATTATCTCGCGCCGGGTGGCGGGGCGTAACATGCTGGGCCGAGTCTGAACTTGCAGGTGTGTGGAGCGCGTACAAATTGTTTTGGAAAAAATTAAAGGAAGATCCATTGGTGGATCCTTAGGAAATGCGTTAACATGACCCTTGGGAAACGCCACACACGTCCCTCTTTGGGAAACACTAACGCTGACCCCGTAATGAAGCCTACTCACCCTATTGGAAAGATTAGTTTAAACTGGTAACCAGCTCAAACTGGTACCAGTTTCAAACTTGGTTATTGCTTTAGTTTGACCAGTTTCATACTGGTTGAACTGGTCACACTGGTTGACTGGTCATGGTGGTTGAACTGGTCATGGTGGTTGAACTGGTCATACTGATTGAACTGGTCATACTGGTTGAACTGGTCATGGTGGTTGAACTGGTCATGGTGGTTGAACGTGTCATGGTGGTTGAACGTGTCATGGTGGTTCAACTGGTCACATTGGTTGACTTGTCACGCTGGTTCAACTAGTATGTACTTGCCGTTGTGCAAATAATTCCACTGTGAAACGGTATAAGGAATCACTTCCCTTTTATTCTTTCGGTGCCTGCACCCTCCTTCTGCCCTGCCTCGCAACATCAGGCAAGAAGTCTTTCAGAATGTCCCGTACCACCGTCTGGAGCTCCAGGATCTGGCGACGCTCAGGCTCTGGCTTCTTTGCTCTTTCATAGTACATCAGGCCACCTGGAGAAATTGTAAATATATCTGTGTTAAACAGAGCTGTGCAAGGAAAACCTTAAACTTTTGTCTTTCTTTTTGTTATAATTTTGTAAACATAATATATATAATTTAAAGGAACTGGAGGGCTTAATTCCCTGTAAATTTTTTGAAGCATTAGAAATGCACAACACAAAGACAGAATTTGCCGGGCAGGCTTCCGTGCGGCGGCTTTTTCGATTATCAGTTTTCTGAGAGTGGAGGCCAGCAGGTCGCGCGGGTATCCGGCGTTTGTGAGGCGGCTGAGCTGTTCCTCCAGGCTAGACGGGGAGAGGTGTTGGCAGGACTTTGCGTGGGTGGAGGAGATGAGACTTTTTGCAATGCCCGTTTTCACCGTCTTTGAGTGGTGGCTTGAAAATGGCAGCACCGGCTTCTGCGAACGCTGCTGGAAGCACCAGCAAATTCCTCCCTGGGTTGCTACGAGGTGTATACATCCAGGAACTGGAGACCGACCGCCGAGGGGTCCTCCCTCGTGAAGGTCAGGCCGTTCGCGTTTTCTGTGAAGGCGTTCTGGATGGTGGCGGTGGGCGCGCCGGAGTCGTGGAGCACCAGATAATCGTCCACAAATCTGTATACCTGGGTTCCTGGGGCGACGCTGTCCAGTTGCTTCTTCACGGCCTGATCCACGAAGGAAAAGTAAACCTCGCTGAGCGCAGGTGCCAGGCAGGACACGATGCAGACACCCGATTTTTGTAGGTATATCTTTCCATCGTGCTTCACCATGGTCGACCGAAGATATACTTTGATTAGTTGCAGGAATGCGCTGAGGGGGATGCCGGAAGAATTTTCGAATTTGACTATGCCCTGTGTAGTGATGGCTTTTTCTACCGCATCCAGCAGAATGTTGCAGTCGAGGCTGTAGCACATGTCGGTGATGTCTAGAGAGAAGAAGGTGGTACCTGGGCCTGATGTGTGAAGAAGCTGGAGAGCCGGGAGGAGTTCCTTAGGGCTGCCTACGCGGAAAGGTTGGTCCAGTCCAGAGGTACGGCCGCCAGGTGTTTCTGCAGGTAGAGAGCCAGAAGCTTCTGCCAGCATCCATTTTCTGATACGATGCTCCTAAGCGGGATCTCCGGCTTGTGGGTCTTGGCGGTAAAAAACACTTTTAGGTACTGGTTCGCAGAGGCCGACACTCTCGTGAGAAGCGACGAAAGGCTTCTTGTCCCAGGATGACGGGTCCTTTGTGCACAGCTTACGAAGCACTGCAACTAAAGTCCTGATACACTCCCAAACGTTGCTGTGCAACTTCTTTTCGTCAGCAGTAAGTGCTCGATTTGCGTATTCAATGACAGTTTCCCTGCCTTGTTGTTTCTGGGAAAGCACAGCACCAACTGCTGTTCCCGATGCATCTGCTGTCTCAGTGGTTGGGGCGTCTGGATCAAAGTGACCAAGAAGAAGTGCTTCTGTCAGTGCCTTGCGGATCATCTTGAAGCCGTCATCACAAGTGTCAGTCCAAGTGAACTCTTGAGACCGAATGATACTTTGGAGTGGTGCTGCAATCTTTAAAAATCCTTGACAAAGCGACGGTAGAAGTTGGCCGTCTGGAGCCAGGACAAAAGAGCCTTGCTGTTTTTAGGGTAGGGGATGCGCAGAATCGCATCAACTTTGGCTGGGTCTGGGCGCATTTCATTCTTGCTCAAGATGAAACCAAGAAACTTGATGGCTTGCAAGGCGAACCTACACTTTTCCAGCGACACTTTGAATCCGCTGGTGCGAAGGAGGGGAGGGACGTCATCAAGGAGTGTCAGGAACTCGTCAAAAGTGGGAGTGAAGATCAGGAAATCGTCCACGTAGACTCGCACGCCACACTGTGAGAAATGTGGCTTCAAATCGAACAAGATAGAGTGCGTGGCGCATTCTTAAGTCCAAAAGGCATGCGAGTCCACATGAATATTTCATGGTGAGTCACAAAGGCCGTCTTCCCACGATCTTCCAGGTGGACGCGAACCTGCCAATATGCAAACTTCAAGTCGAGACAAGCGAGGTAAAAAGAGCCTGCGATATTGTCTATGATATTGTCAGCGTGGGGGAGAGGTAGGACGACACTGATAGTCATCTTGTTGAGCGGTACATAGTTGGCACAGAGACGTTTCTTTGTACCTGTGGTGACAACGACCACGGGGAAGGCCAATGGGCCCGTTGCTGGGAGGATGATGCCTTGGCGAAGGAGCGATTTTGTCTGTTCTTCGAGGAAACGACGGTCTTCAGCAGAATAGCGGCACGGAGACCGGCTATAGGCAGCTGCATCTGGAAGCAGATCTATCGCATGTTCCACGTCCTCGTACAAGCCAACATTGTCTTCCCCGTGGGTGAACATTTTTGCATGTTTGGACAACAAGGTCGAGAGCTTCGTTTTCTGTGGGTCTGACAGATGGCTCCCCAATTGCGCTGCAGGCAGGGCTGGGTCAATGCAGACGTCAAACATCGAGGGCACTGTCTGCTTGAGCTGTGGCTCGGCTGTCAATGCAGCCCACAAGGACTGGTCTGGGCCTGGTAAGGGAAGCTGCTGTAGCCCCGCTGGGCTGTGGTGTCCATAGACAGTGACGGAAAGCTGAAGCTTGCAACATTACAGCATTCGCCATCCGAGGAAGCAACCGTTCATGGCACTGAATGCTTGTTCCAGTTGGGGCATGGTGAATTTCGGTGGGGCTAGGTAGCTGGAAGGTCAACTGTGCTTGACTGGAGAAAAAACAAGTCTTCGCCCAAGATCACTGGGAGGGCGTTGTTGCCAAGGGCTGCGGCTTCGACCACTCCAGTGGCTGGTCCAACGGAAATTTTCAGACAGATGGCACCAGCTGGGATAACTGACGTTCCTCCATCTACAAGGGCTCGAGTTCAAGGTAGAAGGAGCACAAAGCTGACAAGCTCACGGGACGCTAGTGTCACCTTGGATCCACTATCAGGGAACACATCAACTTGGCCTATACCTGTGATGGTGGCAGTCACAAGAGCACAATGCACTTCCGAACCATCAAGCGTCTCAGCAAGGCTGCTATGAAGTGCAGGTGCTTTGGTCAAAGTTATCGTCGCAGCAGATGACTTGCATGTGCATTTGGATGCGAGATGTCCCTTTTTGCGACAGTGGAAACACACGGCTTCTTCCAAATTCTGCCCAGGACGAAAGGCTGCGACACGATACTTCTGTGATATGGCGTCGTATCGAGCATTCAGCTCTTCTGCAAAGAGGGGTCTGGAGCGCTGCTGTCTTGATGTATAGTTAGGACGGGGTTGCGGCGGTGCACTCTTCTCAGAGGTTGATGGTGTCGAAGGTGCGCGAGGGCTTCCCCCGCGCTCCTTCGACACTGTTATCCCAACAGTCGGCCCAACGCTAACAGCCGACTTCTCACCAGACAACTTGTGGCAAACCATCTCGCTCTATCAGTGTATCACTGCCGTTCCGAGGTCGCTTCCTTATTACCGTTTCGTCCCTGCCCACGCCGTAACCTCCGTTTTGATTTAGACTATTACATCGTTTTTTTTTTTTCTCCCAGGTTATTTGTAAACTTAGAGGTAACTCAGTGTGAACTTTCTAGCTTATCTAGTTATGTTTTTGTAAGTAGTGTGAATAAAATAGTTTTTAAGGCACGTGGTTCTTTTACACCCGACGGCTATGCCGCTGCACATGTACCATCGCACGAAATGTTTCTTCAGACCTCCAGAATGCTTACTGTTCGCAGCAAATATTGCATACCAGTATCAACCTATACATGATTGTAGCTGTCTGACATACATACAAACGAAATCTTGAGAGCGCACTATGACTGCACTTTTGTGTGCGCAGAGCTGCCTTAGTGGCTCCAAGGCAAAATGCCGGCCTACGGATCCTCCGGGTTCGAATCCCGGCCTAAGTACCCGCAATATGATAGACCACCTGGCGTTCAAAAGAACGCCAGGTGGTCTAAATCAATCCTCAGTCCTGTGCTGGAGCGTGTCAGATGTCTCATTCGTCGGTTTGGCACAAAAACCCTTATACTTACATTTGGTGTGCATGATGCAGTAGTGGCCGACAAAAGCGGGCCAATGATCATCCAACTTAACAGATGGAAAACCTAGCGCGCTGTTCTGTTGTGCTTTAATAACTATTTTTTCTTAGCCCCTGCAAGCAGCTATAAAGCCTTAGGGTGCTTCAAAATTTCAAACAAAATTAACATTTAAAAACAAAAATGTGAGAATTCAATGACAACCAAACTCTGGAGCCGATAATGAACACTTGTTGCAAAGGAGCTTTCAATGCATCAAAGTAAAAAAAAAAAAAAAAAAATATTTGAATCGCAATTTATGATGACGCAGTGATGGAAGTGCCGCGCCATTTGCGCCGAATTGTGCAATAAACGAAAGTCTGCTACAGCTTACACTAAAATGCCGTTTTTGATAAGAGTTGCGCCAAACCTGCTCCGAGATGTGCTTAAAGCGAAAATTTTTCTTTTTATTTTTCATCGACTTGAATATTCAGGGAGAAGTAGAAAGAAAGAAAAATTGTAGTAAATATGAATTTCACGGCGTCTCTACTCACCATATAGTTTGTTTCGTCTTAGGTCAGAGCACATTCGAAGGCTCAAACACATACAACCACGAACACACATACTAAAAGCGCAAGTCACGGGACATTCGCTGCCTTGATTGGTTTAGCCGATGAAAGAACTCGTATAAGGAGATGACGAATGTCATGATGTCAAGCTTTGTTGCTGCGAATCAACCGGCCAGAGCCGTTGATGCTGGGCATCAACCGCTCTGGCCGGTTGATGCGCTGCCTGGTTGATCGCCGACATTGTCTAAATTTCCAGACAATGTCGTCGACATCAGGAACTAAGGGTCCCGAAAAAAAGTTTGCAAAATAGTAGGATTGGCGACTGCGGCAACTACTATCATAAAACAGAACCAGGGTCTTGTGCTCCTGATAAAATCACTCGATTATCATGTCTGCCACATGCCTACGTTCCGTGACAGCAGAGCACCGTGGCACTTGCGCCGCTCGCGTCAACCACCGCCGCCTCTCACCAGCGTGTGTGCGTCGAGCTTCACCGCTTTGCACCCGACTGCTAGGAGCAACGACTGACCTGGGGGAGCGCCTGCCTTAGCGCGATAGGCACGCAAATTATGCTCAGGATTGTTACAGATCGAACTTCTTTGTCCTAATTGTAATGTAATCTCCTATTTAAAAATGAACTGTAGAGAAAGAGAGAGAGAGAGAAGAAAACAAAAGTCTATATATAATTGAATAAATACGGTAATTCCCGTGCAACTGTCGATCGAAAGAGCAGCGAACTTTGACGTAACTGTTTCCTACGCCGTTAAAGAGCAGTGTCACCTTTAAAGCACGAGTGTAGGTTTTTATAATATGTTTCACTGGTTGCTTTTGCAGACTATGATATTAGAGTCTTGAGTTTTTAAGGTTAATTGGACGTGCGGGGCGCGTTTTTATTGTTAGGCAGGTTAGCTAATGTGATGGTTTTTGCTGGCATTTTACATAAATTATATTTACGGGCTAAACAAACTACCGAGTGTACAATTGAGAGGAGAGAGATAGAGAGGAGGACTTATCCCAAGGAAGTGTTGTGCTATGATTTCCTTTTCAACAATTTTTTAATACCAGTTGTAAATGAAACCTACATTGACTATAGCCTTATTTAAGGACACTGTGTTCCTTTTATGCCCTATATATTCTTATCGCAAATGGTAATAAGTAATATGGTCAAGTATCAAGGAGGGACCCTTGATCACTTTCGTAAATAAACTCATTGAGGTGCAATCACTTTTTCATTCTCAAGTGATGTGCTAACAGATCTTGGCATCTCCTACAAAAGCATCAGGGGCTGCTCCAAACCAAGATTTGGCTTGCTACAGAACCTGCTACAAAAGGTCAAATGCCGCTTCAATCACTGATGACGTTGAAAGCAGTCTGCATTTGAGATAACAATGATACACAATTTCTAGCGGGATAAAACAAAATGGCGGCTAGCTATAAAAGAAAGCCAGCATTGAACAGCAAAGTGGTGTGACAACTGAGTGATCATTTAGAACATTCTCAACACAGAATCATAGAAAGATCTCCAGCGAATAAAAGGCTGCTACGAATATAAACATGCAAAAATTTTACTCCCACAAATATTAAATAACAGCATATTTCTTTTTGGCAAAGAGCAATTTAGTTTTCGCTCGATTCAACACAAGACATTGCTTGAACGCCTCGGATAGTGCTTCAATACCTGTTTGCAGGAAACTGCAAACAGTCTCGCGTTGAAGTGTTGGATATAAAGTACACTGTGCAATCCAACACAAACAAGAAATTGGCAATTTGTGACATTTCACTAAAACGATAAGCGCCCGTTGCTGCGCCCGTAGCACAAACTATAATAAATTCTAAACAGGAAACAAGAAAAAAAAAACAGAAAACCATTTTTTTAGTGCTAACAATGTTGTGAACTGTAGATTTGAATGCTTAATGTGTCAAACAGTATCATTTGAACAAAAAATAACCTTGACGTCTAGTCAAATCTCTTCAGAAGGCCTCTACACACAGACATTGTTCCCTCGTGATACGCTGCATGAAAGCTGAGCAACTTCGGCAGCATGTCTTTCCACAGCAGCTCATCGAAGAGCACACGTTGCACCATGGGATGTTCACAGCCGCTGTTCACGACTAGGTCACACCACTTCAATCCAGTGATGGCTAGCTGGCCTTGGATCTGCAGGTGGTTCTTGTGCTTGCTCTTAAGCACGCCGTTTTTAATATATGGAACCACGTCCTTAGAGGTGGCTTCTTTCACCCCTTCTTCCATTGCCTTAGCAAGTGTTTTCACTTCGACCAGCCCCCCCCCCCCCCCCCCCCCGCTCTACATCTGGCTCACACACAAGACCACCTGGTCTTGCGCCGAGCACAGATATGCTGGGATTGACGCATAAACCCACTGGGTAGATGGTCACCCCCTGGCGTGCTTGTATTTTGCAAAGGCGCGGGGCTCATTGTCTTTGCCCATCTTCATATATTGGCTTGACGCTGTCTGCCCGGATGAAAAGATAGAGGCACGACATTTTTCTGTGATCGGTGCCTGTCTCTTCACAACAGCTTCAAATCTTAAAGCTGTTACGCGCTTTGCTCTTCCTCGTACCACAGGGTCTTGCATGCCTGGCCCCGTGTCTTCTGCTCAAGCTCGTGGGCTTCGTCGGGTGTCAAGTTGTAGTCGTCGGTTATATTTTCAGGGCTTCCCCAAAGAGCTGAGAGGGGTAGCCTGACATGCCCAGCAAGTGGCACTCCCTCATTGTTGCCGAGCTGTCCCTACCTAAAAACCCGGTAGACATTTTTCCAGATTAATTCAGTCTGGATTATGGAACCGGGAATCCATCTGAAAATCTATCTTTATCGAAAACTACTGAACAGTTCTGGAAATCAATCCGGGTATTTTGCACTGGATCCATTCTGGTAGGGTGTGTTCCGGAAATCAACCGGATATGCATAGTACCGGAATCCAATTTGGAACGGTGCGTTCTGGAAATCGGGTCGGGTGCTGGTTACTCGATGCTAAACCTATTATATATATGATAACCTAACCGGCTCAAACAGCTCAAATCGCACTACATCATAAGGCAGCAAACCAGTACTAGGATGCTGACAACCAAGCGTACAATAGCACAACCATGACGCTACATAAAACACAGTACAAAATATGGCGGCTCTGCTTTTTATTCTACTTGCCCATTCAGTTCTCCTTTTTTGCCCTGCGAGCAGCTACCCTCATCAGCACGGGTGTTGTCACATAGGAAGTTCCGCATTGCTTCCAATCTTTCTGTCCTCGTCAACTCCACCTTCTGGAGTGTGTCGATCCGCAGACCCAGTGCAACTGCAAAAAAAAAAAAACGGAGAAAAAACAACGAAACGTCAAACTTAAGTTTTGTACTTGTATATATACATAACAGTGAACATAAAACTGACTGAGGAAACCATAGTAGTAAGGTTCAAGTATTTACTCTTTATTCAAAATTCAAGTGAGACATTCCCTAAATATAAGCTTATCTCGCAAATATCAACGATAATAGCAAGCCTTATTCCTAGATGAATAGCACTGCACTCTACTTTACTTGTATGGATACTCATTACTTGAGAAGCACCAGCACTGCTTAAAATTTACTGTGGAAACGTGCAATAACTAAATACAGTATGGCAAAGGCTCTAAACTCAAACCTATTACAGTTAAATCTCGATGTGATAAAGTCGAGGGGAGCTGCAAATTATTTAATTAAATCTGGAATTTCGTTTTTCGGGGTTTGATTTGACAACTACCGCGGTCCTGTAGGAACAGTCTACACACACTGAAAATGTCAGCCGTGCATTTATAAAATAAATCATCAAAAGCGACCCGCACCGCTTGGGCATAAAACGGAAATAAGCTCTGAACTCTCGAGAGAACGACAGATTTGTTTCTCGCAATAAAGCTTGTAATCTTCGCCTGCAGGCGCTTTGTAAATAGCGGGTGCACGCAGTTCTTGTAACCTGCGAGCGTTTTCCGAAAGCCAATCACCAGCTTTGAGCCTGTCTATGTCTCTAGTGGCTGCACATCACTTTCCCAACAATCCCATAGCGTTCTTTCTTCAAAATGCGACAGCGAGGCAGGACTCGCCTAAAGTTGTTGCACACCGGCAAGCAAGCAAAAGAAGCCACTTTCTTTTGCAGTACTTCTCCGCCTGTTAGAATGCATTATTGCTTTATTCTGTTTCAATGTACAAGCTGATCCAACTGCAGGCACACTCTTAATGCACTGCAATAAATACAAGCATGCCTTTTACATGGTTCAAGTTTGTACCAGGATTTGTTTTAAGCCACCCGCCCTCTATGGCATCAACCTTTATAGGGGTCAGCTATTTCTTGGCTGTGGCCCCATCCTTCAACAAGCGCCGGCAGGGCAGCCCCTTGACACTCCTGTCCAAGAGTTCCTCCGGCTCCCACAGACTCCAGGCAATCCAGGCAATAAACTTTGAGTCAGTTTTTCCCGTCTTTAGGAAAAGGTTCATCCGCCTCTTCGTTACAAATACTTCATTCCTGAGGTGCACCTGAAAGAAGTTAAAGAAAAGCGAAGAAGTGTTGGCCCCTTGTAAAAAAGAAGAAGCTGTCTACAAATAAATGTCGACAAAATACATTCAAGAGATACACCATCATCCAGTGATAGGTGTCCAAGAATCAGAAAGGGAGCACTTTTATGTCTCTTTTGTAGGTGTAATATTGGCTCGTATAATATGGTAGTACTACAAAAGCAAAACATCTGACAGGTTAAATATCTCTACCAGAGACAAATCTTGAGCAAATTTCTTGCCAGAAACTGATTCCTTGTCAAAAACGATATTGCAGTTTTTTTCTGTTTGGTCTCATTGACAGCACGATAGAAAACTTTTCAGTGCCAATTTTCAGACTTTGGGAAGTGACAGGTCAAGAACAGTGTATGAGCTGGAGGAGGAAGCAGGCAGAAACTTGGTGTGCAGGAAAGGTTCCTCCTCTCCCATCCAAGCTTCCTCCTCTCGAGCTCATACACCGTTCTTGACCTGCCATTGACAATAGGAAACCTAAGCTCCTTAAAGTGCCAGTTGCTGGCCTGTGAAAACTTCTACAATTATGTCAACGTAGCTTTGCAAGAATGCACTCGGAAAAAGCTAATGAAGAGTGCAAGAAGGTTGCCTCCCACTTTTATATTCAGCTTCTTCCGCACGGGTTAAAACGGGCTGCATAGCGATACTGGGCAGACATCGCATTTTCGAGCCGTAACAAGCTGAGCCAGATTTTTCTCAGCTTTGTCAAAGCGCACATGCAAAAAAAATGAAAGCAATCCAGTCGCGGGGGTTGCGCTACGATACATGGCACAAAGGTTGTTCCTTGAGCCTTTATTATAAGTTTATGAGATCCCTTTTACAGACAGGCTAGTGTAAATTGGCCAGACTGGACAATAATTGAATAATTGATTAAAAGAACATGACAGTTCCTGTAAAGGATGCAAGTCTTTAGGCTTGCCGGTACAATACAATACAATACAATACAATATTTATTTTGCGTGCTTACCAACAGCCGGTTGGCCTTTGCGGTAAAGCACAATGTAAGACTTACATTGCCGTAATTGTGCTAGCAAACTGTGCTTGTGTAAATGGCCATATATTTAGAGTGCAGAAACCCACTATTGCAGGAGAGAGTCGAGACATATGATATACAAGAAAGAAGGTATAAGGGATCTACCTGTGTAAGTCAATCTTCTATAGCTGTATCAGGAAGTAAGGTGGCATTTTGAAGTCCCAGTTAGCATGTGTCTACTTTAACTGATGTTTGTCATGTTTAGTTATGTTCGCACGTTGGTAGATTAGATTTCAGAATGTTGACATCACCATGCTATAGGGTAGGCTTTTGAACACCACACCTGAGCACAAATGACTCAGTCGCGCGTCTTGCGTGCCTCGGCTACTTGGGCACAAGTGGCGATTAAAGCGACAGTTCTCTCTGCAGACATGACAGGATAAGAGCTAACCACCCAATCAAGAAATGTTTGGAAAGTACTTTCGACTCCAAGTAAGGCACAAGAGGAAAGTGTTTTATAAGCGTTTTGAAGTTTGTACCAGCCATTAATTTATTGTTAAAGGTTACTTCCTGCAGCAATGAGCTCGTATGCTTTTTGTGCGGTACCATTGGGGAAGAACCCAACCACTAGGGCCCATTGTTTGAAAAAAACACGACCATGAAAGGGTTAACAGTGTAGGACGTTGACAGATGAGCCAAAATTGTGCACAGGCCCGCCATACTGTTCAGTTGCGCTTTGTGGCTCGGTTCTAGAAGTGTAGTTTTATCTTGTGCTCCAAGATTGCGGTTTTCATGCAAGGTCATTTTGTAGTGCACTATCCATTGTAGGGCTTCAACATTCAGAATAAGGTTGAGCGACAATGAAGTAGACTGCCGAAGATGTGCAAGAGATGACCGCCGACGGATCTTTCAAAGTGCAAGATCTAGATGACGCTATAATACGAATGGGAGCCCACGACACTCATAATTCTGTGTCAATTAATGAGAATGTCGTTAGCTCAGAACTGCAAAAGCATGTTGGACATCATCGCCGATCTCACCATGACTAAAGAAGTTGAAAGCAAAGTGGACATGGACGAGAAACCAGTGATCAAGCAAAGCTCACGTTTGCAGGTGGGATCATGGCCCCCGATACTTTAAAAATGTTTGTCAATATCCACGGCTGCACAGAGTGAGGGAGGTCCGCGAGTGCTCTAGACTGTTGTTCTTGTTGAACATTTGATCTAAGCACCAAGTAGCAATCACAACCTCTGGTTCGATGCTGCAACTGCTTGATAAGAAACGTGTTGTTGACCATTTGCTGTAAGCACCGGGTAGCGATCATAAGCCGTCTGTAATGCGGTGTGAATTCCATACGATCATAAAATTCTATTCAAATTAAATTGTTATGTTAGACTGGCCTCCTATCTGATCTGTAGCCCTGCTGAGAACATTATTTTTGTATATTATGTCTTTCCGGATGATAAGGTTTTTTACGCTGTCCTATTAAGAAAACATAAACAAAGTTTTATTAAATTTGCCTTGGCATTCATTAGAAAATTACAGGGATTGGCAGTGTTCAGTACACCTGGAATATACAAGAAATCAAGAAAGCAGTCTAGGAATGATTTGTTTCTTTATGACCATGCCATCAACCTCCGCCAGCTCAGGGGGACAGTCAGGAGGTCCTTCCTGCTGCTGTGTTGCAGTACCTGGGGCTATGTCCAGTGGCCGTAGCAGTGCGCCCCTCGCTCGTCGCGGTGCAACATCCAGAAGTCATCAGTTGGCAAAATAAATGTGAAACACATGCACGACAAAGACAGGCATTGTACGATGGTTCCCACATCAATCGTGGCTGCGTCCTATGACACTGTGGCATGCATGGCACGTCCTAATGAAGAATTTTGGTGAGCTGGCTGACGCAAGCAGACATTGCAACCGAATATTTTGGTCATTCCACTTCAGTGTCAGCTGTACGCAGTTTGAATGTTTTCATGTTCTGCGAAGTTACTGCGAGCACCATGAGTGACAAGGAAGATGTTGAGATATCACCATCTCAACTACAAATAAGCAGAGCATTGCAAACGTCAACGATGCCGAGAAGCGGTGTTAAAATGCTTAAAGGTAGTGCATGTTTTTGGTTTCTCTGCATCAATGGTTTGGCTTCAAATATCAGACGGTGAAGAGGAACTGCAACGCCCAGGGTCCTCTGGGGTAACAACCGCTACGAGGTCACCTAAGCAGTGTGGAAGGTGTTAGCTGTGCCTGGGCTCACGTTTCATAACGACACACTGTGCCTGTTGTCAGCCGCCTGTCACTAGGTATATACTTTGAGGTGCGCGAGAAAGATATTGGTAACTAAACACTGAGAGCCAGTCAAGCACCACCAAAAGAGGACCTGGAAGGTTGCATGGGCTAATCCAGCTTTGACACCAGAGAGGCCCGAGTCAAGCTGGCCTTTGAGTGAAGCCTCAGCAGAATGCACGAAGAGGGACCAGACAGGCCTTCCTTAATGTTCGTCACAAAAAGGATTCTACCGCATAATATTGAGTAGTAGGAGGTAGGATTGGGGACGCAGTCATTCCTCTAAATGGCTTGAGTCACTTTCCGTGATCCCGGGTGTTGCTTGTGGTCTCGTGAAATGACAGCCCCAGCGTGTTCTTGCCCACATGTACCACGACAAATGCCAAAAACAGCACCAAGAATACAAGAACGCACGAGGCTTACTCACGTCGTCCAAATGTGTTGTTGTTGTTGAAAACTTTATTGAACCAAACACTAGACCGAAGTCTAGTTTACGGGTTCGAAGGGTTGGGGGTATGGGACTGTCTCATGCATAGGCGTTTCTTCCACTTGTCTTCGATCTTCTGCGCCCTGGAGATGACTTCCAGTTGCGTGCCGATGTCTTCGGCGGCCAGTAAGGTTTCCCATACCGGTAGGCCATCTTCTATCCGGAGGGTGGCAGGTAGCGGGTTTGCAGGGCATTCCCAGTACACGTGCCGCCAGGTTCCTTCTTCCTGGTTGCCGCAGTCTTCACACTTGCCACTAAAGAGGTCTGGCCAGGACCTCTTTAGTATGTGGTGAGTGGTGTTGTTTCGAAGTTGGAGTCTTCTCCAGTCACTTTCTTAGAGTCGGCTGAGCTTCTTGTGTGGAGCTGCCAACGTCTGTCTTCGTAGCCGGAGTCTCTCGAGGATTTCACCATAATCTGCAGGCCCCATTGTGTTTGTCGAGGCGCTGTACACTCTAATCATGGTAACCTTTGTAAAGGTGCACGTTTTCACATTTTTGTGCACCTATAAGTTAAAGGTTACACAAATGTAACCTTTGCTAATGTAACTTTTGTAAAAGTTACAGTGGCAAAGGTTACCTCTAATTTACTTATAGAAAGGTTACAATCTCGTTAGCATTGTAACCTTTATAAAGGTATCTGCCCGCCAGAAAGTTATAGGTAAACTTCCATGTGTTCGTGTAACCTTTGAGTGAAGCAACAGCTGGAATAAGAAATCCTTTTATTAAAAATGGCATTTTTGGCGAAAATTCACAAAAAGCATCCTGCTCGATTGTGATTTGACCCGTACAAAAATAGGACAACCCATAAAATAGTGAAAAACTAGAGAACAAAAAAAAAATACTGTAATATACAAAAACGGCAATTGATTCCGAAGTATCACAATATACATAATCACAAATTCCCGAGTCTGGGATACATCAATAAAAAGCTGTGATATAAATTACGTCCATAATGTAAAGGCACTATTATCGTAAGCGGTTAGCAGGTATCGTAGCATATATGCATCACAAAGAGCGCTGTTGAACGGTGTACAAAGCACTTTAGAATCTAAGGCCATATTATATCAGTGCTAGCCGCACACAAAAAAAGTTGAAAATTCGCTTAAAGAAAGCAAATAAACTCACGTTAAATCTCACTTCGACAGAAGCTTCGGCTTAACCAGCATGGCCTTTACATAGATACGAAACCACACTGGCACTCGTACAACAGAACCGAACAGGAAAAAAATGACTTATGTAAAACGATGTGTAAACACAGTTTAGCTGCTGTACGATAGACATAATGAACATAAAATACAAGTGCTAAAAAATAATTCAAAACTGTAACTATAAAGTACATCACAGTTGTTAAAGGGAAACTATAATAAGAGCTCTGAAATGGATATATAGGCAGCACGGAAAACACAAGTGTATGAGCTATAGAGTTGTTAATTGTTTTATGGTCTCTTACCCTATATTATAACACATGAACCTGTTAGTAAAACCTAAACCATGATTCAGTAGAATAAGGTGAACTTAAAGTGAACGGCACTTTAAAAATGACTTCACTGCAAGACAAGAAAAAGTATTCTGCGATTCAGAAGAAAGAAGTCAAGGAACCAGACGACATTTACTTCCCCATCTCAGGACGCAACCTATTTTTAATGGTATTTGCTTTCGAAAAGTTAACACAAATTGTTCTTCTTCAACATAATGAGCAAATTTTTCAGCCGGTTCGTGAGCAGTCCACGGGGCACTTTTGTGTCAGGTAGAGTTATCTTCTGCAGTAAGACGAGCACCGTTGAGAACGCTGGTGGGTAGTCAAGGTTCTTAATGTAGTACGTCAGCAGGCAGAAAATCAGAACTCGCTCTAGATTTCCACCCGAAATCCAGATGACTTCTTCAGTACTGCCAGCATAAACGCAAGTGCGTTCAGCGCAGTATATATACACATGAGGTGCTGTGACTTGCAGGTTATTAGGCATTGCATTCTGTGGAATGGCAGATTATATTCCATGAGCATCCAGTAATCAACAAAGTTCTCGCATAAGTGAAATAAGTGTCGCACAAAACAGTCTTTGGAAGAGCATTTAGATATCACTTAACCTTCATTTAAATGAATCTTAAAGCACAAAAATGCACTGGATGTCACAAAAACTAATAGATGGATGCATGAAAATAATTCCACAAACCTCGTTGATGAGTGTGTGCCTAGAATGGCCTTGTAAATGCTTGCCAATGTCGACGAATGTGCATTCCCGTTCTTTATGTGAAAACTCTTCCACCACCGCTTTCACCTTTTTCTCCAGGTCCCCAACCTTGCACTTAAATCGGAGTTCGACTTCAATGCAGAGCTGAGAAAAGTTGGTACAAGGAAGTAAAATCAGTCATTAATTGCAAATCAGACATCCCTGAAGAAAAGGTGGTGCAATGAAATGAAATGAAATGAAATAGATATACACACATTATATATATATATATTTTTCTCGCAAAAGTGCCTTTTGATATCCTTTGTGCCATCACAACCAAAAACGAAAAAAATAATTATAAATCGGTTCATTTACAATTGAGCAGAAGGCAAAGCTTGACCCATACCACAAATTATAATTATATGATCGGTTCTCTGTTTTAGAGCAGAATATTAGGCAATGCCGAGTTTTTGTGTTCTTTTAATATTCGTAAATAAATATGCACTTACAATGCTTTCTAACAAGAAATATTGAGGCAAAGGATCATCGTGACGCTTGCAGCGATCTTCGTAAGTGACCTCAAGAAGGCATTTCATTCTTTCTATATCCAGTGCCACAGTGCTCAGGTCAGCCGATCTGAGAGCCTGGAACAGTGCAACAAGAAACATTTGAGCAACATATGTAAAAAATGAATGTGAAATGAAAATTATGCGAACCTCCAGCTCGGCGACAGCACTCTCCTTTGTGAGCGCTGGAGTAGGCATGGAAGGAGTTACAGCAGCTGCACTTCTCATCTTCCTGTGCTTCCGCACCTTTCGGGCCACTGTCAGCCTCCTTATGAATAGGCTCTGCAAATTACTAAAAGTACAGTACACATCGCGACACTGTTAGCGCGAACACGACATCGTCGCATTTTCGCATTTTACTTCTAAATAGTATTAGCGAGCACGAAATTTTATCGTTTACATTATAGAACTAAATGAGCTCTTTCCGTAGCAATAATAACTTGGATGACATCCCTTGGTTGCAAAGAGAAAAACTGGAAAAACCGGCGATCGCTTGTTCGCGCTAACAGTGTCGCGCTCTGTACCTCTTGCAACAACAAAGAATAATGTTCTTGCACTGGTGTCCTATAAAAAACTTTATATTTAAAATTTTAACAGTATAAAAGCTTAGAAACAGCTAGCAGCATTGGCAAAAGATGCCAAGGAATATAAAAGCTATCCATTTAAGCTGCACGAGACGAATTATAATGAATACCGCTACTGCTTATATATCTCGAGCCTTTTGGGTATTTGAATAAATAAATTAGTTTTTTGTATATCACATATGCATCAAAATATGCGAGGAAGAAAAGTGGAAGGTAGGCAATCGCATCTCTGAACACAATTTACCGATAGGGTGTCTTCTGATATCAAGTATACTTATGATAGACATTTATCTTAAGACAACAAAACTGCTATGAATAACTGTATAAACGACAACCCTCACTGCTATAGGAACATTAGTCTATTTTAGGAATAAGCTATGTCCAGGTACTTACGTAAACATGGGTCCGTTTGTCAACAAGATGGCTCTCAGGTTTTGGCTCATCCCACAAAAGAAGTGGGTATTTCGTGGCAAGCGCCTCCCCAAGGGCTTTGTACATCGAGCGCCGTTCGCCCTTGTTCCCAGTGGTAATGAGATCATGCTCACTAGAAGAGAAATAATGCAGCTACTATCACTACTAAGACGTTTCTGTCTAACCTTCGCCAAAGGAAAGTGAAAATGAGCTTAAATATACTATATAGGCAAGGGCCACTGACATAACCAAATGTTGCTTGCGACTTAAGGTAAGGTTTAAAAGTATGCTGGCATTATGTGTTTTATGGGTTAGCTTTCCCTACTTTCAGGGAGGCCTATGAAATCTGAAAATATACCATGCAATCATCTGCTCATGCACCGCATCTTTCTTTCCTGTCCGTATGCTATATGCTAAACCAGGGGCTGATGCGAATTGGCCGACTAGATTTGTAGAATGTCCATCCGTTAGTCTAAAGTCGCTACCTCACGTATATTATGGTGCATTTTTGGAAGCTCCATATAAAACAATAAAAAATGTCAACAAGATATAGTTAGCTTCAACAAAGAGCAAACAGGAGAACTTACTCCAGGAATAACGTCATTTCTGCACGCAGCTGTCTTGACAGCTGCGTGCAGAAATGCACGCAGCTGTCAAGACCTGCGTGCATTTCGTGCCTGCGTGTCAAGACCTGCGTGTCAAGACCAGCTGTCAAGACGCGTTCGGCCTGAGCGTTAGGCCTAGCTCCCACCGGTTTCTTCACTCGTTTGTGCGATATAAATCAATCGAAAAAACGTTCCTGTCGTCTCCGAATATTACAAAGAGACATGCGTTTCTCACCCAGAAGCTCAGAGGGTATTCTGGCCCAGCAGTCCGTCCGTGCCAAGGCGTCTTCCACGTCGAAAACACGGCCGCGCCCAAAAACACGACCGCACTCGTCCAATCCTCCTGGCTCTCTCCCCGTCCAAATGTGCTGCTTTGTATGGGGAAGCGGCGCACTCTTGTGGTGATAGCTGGCAACCGGCAATCAAGCACGCATTATCAGTGTACAGGAGGCTTACAAAAATATGTATGGACACTCCTTGGACGTTCTATAGAGCAACGTCCATAGGCTGACCATAAGGAATCGATAGGCAGACTACGACTGCTGTTGCCTTCGTGAAGTCGTCCTATGGCTGCCCTATAGAATATTGGCCAACGGACGTCCTATGGACGTCCTATTTTATAGACGATGTGAGGTCATCCTATACCCTCTCTATAGCGAGACACCATATAGAGTCCATAGGGACTCTATAGGGTCTCTACACAGGGTCTTTACGGTGTCTATAGGGTGCCTGTAGAGAACCCATACAAGGTCTACAATTAGTCCCTAGGGGGTCCACAGGGAAGCCAAAAAGGGTCTACACAGGGTCCTCATGAGGTCTGCAGAAAAGCCATACAAGGTCTATAGGGAGTCCCTACAGAGTCCGTAGAGAAGCCACTCAGTCTGCAGGGGGTCCGCTACGGGGTCCGCACCGACCAATGTTTCTAGAACAAGTCAGTTGGGAAACTGACAAAGAGCTTGCTCTGAAAAAGCGGCACCGATCCGTACTCGAAAACCGAACTACTTGCGATCGCAACGCCGCCATTTCTCCCGCAGCGGCCACTCGGAGAACTGCACGACCGTGTGTATTGGTTTGGGAGTATGGACTTTCGACAGCGTGTGAGTGTTCTATTTTGGCTTCAATCGGCCATTTTGGAGCCGAAACATATACGGTAGAAGGGGTTTCAGGGTAAGAAAAATTTATTTGACACCGTTGCGAGTTTTTACAATATTACAAGGTCACATGTGATGCATGCTCTACACAAAACAATGTTTACGCGACGCAGTGATCACTCCGGCCGTCGCAGGCGGCGAGGCGGAACCAGAGTGCCCGTATTACAACATGTCCAAGGACAGGCAAGTCAAATGTACCTGGCCGTTGAGCACCGTCAGGTACCGCGGCACGACCAGCGCCGCAGGAACTCACACTCCTCAAGGAGGAACAGCTCACACTCCAAAAAAGTGACCAGCTCCCGTCGCAGACTCCATAAAAGTGGCCACATCGCCCGTTGGCAACGCTGCCGCACCTTCGAGGAGCAACGGTTGCGCCACAGGACTCATTTGGCCAGCGCAATCACAAGGAAAGCGAAATTCCCTCGGGGCCGACGACCCTGACTGACATAAGGGCGCACACCAGGGTCAGGAAAGGCATGCGCCACAAGGCGCCAGAAAATCTGCGCCATTACGCACTGCGCCGTTACGTGGACGTTTGTCTCCACTGCTCTGCAGTTGGGACACTTAACATCACTGACCAAACCCCAACGCAAAAGGCGGTCCTTGGTTGGTAAGACTCCCCAACCTTTCTTCCACTGGAAGTCACACACTTCTCCAGGAAGGCTACGGTGGGGGAGGGGTGGTCCTATGTACGACGGCCCAAGCCCCGGCACTGGCGCCGGACAAGACGAGACGCCGGAGCCTCAACAATGTCTTCTTTTGATACATGGGCGCGGAGCTGCCGGAAAGTCTCAATAGCAGCTCTGTAGAAAGGCGGAACCGTTTCCACGCGGGCGCCAATATATGAGGGGCGGTTGCGAGGGTTCCAGGTCACTATACAATGTCCCGAGAAAATACACCGCCAGCGGACGGGCCGGGTTGTCCCTGTCATCGAGGATAGTCAAGAGGGTCTTGAGAGCTAAAGTGGACGCTGTCAGTTTGATACAAGGAAAGCTCCAGCCACCGCGCTCTCGAGGGAGGCTGAGCGCGGGGCGAGCCACCAGAGCCGTCTTGCGTGCCCAAAAAAAAGGACACAAGAGAAGAGCGCGCCTGGCGTACAAATGGAGAGGGCGGTGAAACTACGCGCGCGACATACCAGAGTCGACCGCAAATCACTGACTTTGCCAAGTAACGCCGTACGGCCATTGGGAAGGCATATCCCCCGGCCTCTTCTACGCACGATTTTATATCACGCGCAAGCGCCGAGCACGTCTCTCGTGCCACGCCGTCTCTATCAAAGGTCACGCCCAAGATTTCGGCAGTTGCATCAACGGGGAGCGGCAAGGGATCGGGCGGGGGATCGCCAATGCATACAATCTTGGACTTGGTGGAGTTTAGCTCCGCGCCGGACAAAGCCGCATAGGTCGCGAAAACCTGAAGCGCTCCCAGAACACTGTCGCCATCACGGGCGAAGAGCGTCACATCGTCAGCGTACGCAGTCGCCTTGACCTGACCCGTTCCTGGGAGCTGTAGGCCACGAACGTTCGAGGCTCTCTCAAGTCCAAGAAGTAAAGGTTCTAAACTGAGCACAAACAGGAGTGGGGAGAGAGGGCACCCCTGATTTCATCCGCGAAAGGGCGTGTTAAAGCTCCGCCGGGCTAGGGGGCTGTTCTAAGGTTGAACCAAAATCGTCGGGAAGTGTTGGAAGCCCACAAAGAAATGGGTGATCGAGCAGCTAACTAGCCTCATCTTCTGCCTGCGCGAGAGCTCTAAAGTGGGAGGTGAAGGTTGGAAAGTGGACTGCGTCTGGGGAGGTGCTTGTCGAGGGAACAGAGGCAGGGCTCCACAAGGGCGCGCTAGAGCCCGGCCGCTGAGCCCGCCGGGTGTATCGCAGGACTTCGGGATGGGTCGCCGGACAACGGTTCACCCAAGAAACTGTGGAAGCCGTTGTATCAGTGAGGAGCAGGCACTGGTAGCGTTGCTGAAGTTGTGCCAAGTACGTTTGCATAAGAGAGATGGCAGCACCACCCCTGCGGACAATGCGTATGCGGAGAATCGTATCCTGAAGGAGCGCTCGACGGTCCGCTCGAAGATGCCGCCCCTGCATGGAGCATAAATCCCGCCACCTGCCCTTGAGATGGTCCCACGTGGCGGGGGTCGGGCGCATTCCAACAAGAGACTGTTTTATTAGGTTGGACAGCGTCGTCTTGGCGGATTCATTACGCAAAACTCGAACGTCCAGACGCCAAGGACGCATGCCGCTCGCCTTGGGTAAAGAAAGAGCGACGATAACGGGGCTATGATCCGACACGCGAACCGGAGTCGGCGGAAAAACAACCGCGGTGCATGACGTCATCGCCGTGGTCAACCGACGCGGAACGTAAACGCGATCCAAGCGGCATGCAGCTGGTCCTGCCGTCGCTCTATGTGGATTGAAAACTGGCGCCATGAAGGAAAGACCACGCATCCTCAAGAAGTGACGCACCAGTCTCTGCAGTTCGCGTGCATACCAAACTGATCGTCTCATTCCCGGGCCCCGGATGTCTGTCATCGAGTCAAAAACGCAATTAAAATCCCCCACAATGAAGCAAGGACAAGCATCGAGTAGATGGACGTCGAGGTTGTTAAAAAATGAATGCGAAAAAGCGTGGTCTGCGGGGGCATAAACGTTAATAAGCCTGTACTTTGTGCTGAAAAACAAAATCAAAACGGATCACACGACCCTCCGTGTCAAACAAATAGGAGCCATGACGCAGCAGTTCATGATTCAAGACCATAACACTCCGAGCCACGTGGGTATTTTTGGCAATGAGAAAGCAGACTTGCTTGCTGCCTCTGCAAAAGAATGCCCAAAACACTGCAGCCTCTTGGCTTGCCACACCAAGACCTGAAACCAATCATCCAGAAATCAAATATGAAGTCATGGCAGTTGGATTGGGATAGGGAAAAAGAGAACAAGCTTCATGTTATTAAGCCCCAACTGGGGGTCTGGGAGAGTTCCTTCCATAAAGACCGTCAGGCTGAAGTTCTCCTCTGCCGTTTAAGAATCGGTCATACCCGTTTGACTCATTTGCACCTCCTCTGTGGTGAGGATGTTAAACGTTGTGATAACTGTGGGAAAGCTATGACTGTTTTGCACATCCTGTGGCAATGCAAATCTTTAAACCAAGAGCGGCGATCATGTTTTCCGGAACTTTTTCGAGGTCACCTTCCCTTTCATCCATATTGTCTGCTTGGCGATCAACCATTGGTACCATTCAATCGAGTTTTAAATTTTCTTCATAAAACTGGCCTTTTACACCAGCTGTAGCTTGCAGTTCTTATAGATTATACCCTTAAGCCCCTTGGAAAAACCTTTGTTTGGCGCAATATGGCCTAAGTTGCTCTTGCGCCAAAAACCCCCAATCATCATCATCAAGACCATAACACCTACGCCGCACGAACGCTGCGATGCGAAAGAAAAAAAAAAGACGTCACAGAAAAAGCAGCCTCAAATTCTGCAACCTCTCGCCGGCTTGAAAAATTTGTTTCCTGAAGGCAGAGGATATCGGCAGCTGCTTGTCTGGCAAAGTGTAATATCTCCGTCTGCTTCGCCCGGTTGCAAAAGCCGCGAACGTTAAAGGAAATAATTCGCAGACTAGCCAGGGAAAAAAGTGGAAAAAATAAAAAGGAAACAGTACCTTGTAACATTTACTCACTAAACGTCCTCAGCCGAGCTGAACGAGGTGTCACGTGAGCTCGGTCGCGGCTTCTTGGGGCGACGACCAGCCTTGTTTCGGCTTCGAGGGGAACGAAAGCCGCTGCTTGAGATGACGCGCTTGGCGTCTCGGGCCTGACCCCGGCGTGCGTCTGTCGGGTCCGAGTTGCCTGCGAGGTCCGAGGGTTCCGAGCTGTTGGTCAAGTCCTTGTTGCCTGCCGTCACTGGCGCCACCGAGGTACTTGGGGCTCCCAGAGAAGAAAGGGAGCGGTCCTCCGTCACAGGCGACTCCTCCTCCATGATGACGAGGCGCTCGCCGTCGCTAGAGACCTCAGGGTCCTCCGTCACCTCGCTCCACGGGGTGTAGGTGTCCACAGCAGACAGACTAGGTGCCGGTGCGACGAGTTGCGTCTCGGGGGCTACCGCACCCGTCGCGTCCAGCAGCGGAGCCGGGGGCGGTTGTCCCCCTGACGGCGCGGACTGGGAGTTCTCCGGGTAGACGTTGGCTTGGGGCTTGGTCAGGGCTGTGGGCGCTTCCGTCTGGGCGGCTGGGCGAGGGGGAGTCACCTCATGTGCTGGGGACAGCGCAGGAAAATCAGACGAGGCTGTCCCAGCGACCATAGACGAGTAGCTCCGCCGAGCCACGCAGTCCACAGTTGCGTGGGAGCCGCCGCACCGCCGGCAGTCTGACGTGCAACCCTTCGTGGCGTGTCGGAAAACAGAGCACCGGCCGCAGTGCTGTGTCGTACAGTTGACGCGAATGTGTCCTTCCTGTCGGCACCGCCGGCATACCCGCTTGATGCCCGGGTAGTCGAAGGTCGCCCGGTGGCCTCCGATACGAAGGAAGTTCGGGACTGGGTCCGACTCCTTCATCTCGATTCTCACATACCTTGTCCCGGTCTTCACGGTTGGTGTGCTGCGGTACGTTGCATGCGTGATTTCCAGGCCCTTCCCGTGAGCGGACAGGGCTTGGACCAGCAGGTCGTTGCGGACATAGGTGGGCAGGAACATGCAAGTGACGTTCGTCACCTGCGGTCCGGCTGGAACGATGGGGACTTGGGTAGAGGCGATGGTGACGACGCCGGCTTCGTTGAGCTTGGCGGCGGCGGAACGGCTGTTGATAACGATTTCATAACTTTGCGCACCAAGGTGCTGCGCTGAATAGACTTCAGGAAGTCCGACAACGCCGGCGACCGCATGGATGAGGTCGTCCGGCGAGGTGCCCGAAGGCACGACAACGCCGAAGGCGCGAGCCTTCGGCGGGGGGGGGGGGGGGGGGGGGGGAGTGCGGCGCTGACGCTGCAGCCATGACGATGCGTCTCTCACAACGCAGAAGAAACGTACGACGGACTAGGGAACCCCTGGCCCGCGATGACAATCATGGCTGGTGGTTGCCAACTCCTATTTCCCAAGCGGACGCGCCGCGAATTGCCACCGAATTTAGGACGCACCCGGGTCGGGACGCGCTACCTGAAGTCACCGGTGAGGCATGGCTGTATAAAAACAATATTAATTGTGCCGCAAAATCCTATAAGCTAAAAGTTTATGCAAGCATCACGCTCCTGTCATTTTGTACAAATCTCCAATAAAGGTTTCTACGAAAAGAGCTTTTTTCCATTTGTTTTTACGCAAAAACGTGCTCTGTAAAAGTTAGTTTTAAGAGTGTGGGGTCCTTAGGGGTCTGCAAGGAAGCCATACAAGGTCTATAGGGAGTACGTACGGGGTCCACAGGGAGGCCATACAGGGTCTACACAGAGTCCTTATGGGGTCTGCAGAGAAGCAATACAGGGTCTGCACGGAGTCCCTATGGGGTCCATAGAGAAGCCACTCAGTCTGCAGAGGGTATTCGCAACTTGAAACGATGGTGGTACCCCTCGGTGAGAATCGCGTTCCCTAGCTCCTGGATAATTGGCCTCATAGTAAAAGGGCTCGGCTACACTTTCCTGACGTGAAGAAATAACGCAAGGCTCTGATACTGCTCGTATATAGGATAACTACACTCTAAGAAAAAGGGGAGCGCGACTTAGTCCCCGAGGGGAGCAAGTGCGTTGCCACAACCATTAGTCCCCTCGGGGATTAACGGGAAGGGAAGTAACAGTTGCATTCCTCCATTAGTCTCTCGCAGTTCCTCCGATGGGATCAAATGTTACACCGTTTCAATTGAACCCCGAGGACGAACTGTTAGGCCCTTGCACTTGGACCCCTGGGTCTAAACGTTGCGCCTTTGGATTTAGACTCCTGGGACTAAAGGTTTATCCTTTACATTTGGTCCCGAGCCACAAATCTCCGAAACGAAATTGTGCAGTTCAGGTTAAACGTAGCTTTATTGCCTCGTAGATACACATCGCATTCAAGGATGACTGAAGTCCAAGTTCCTGGGCGGTAGAATCCACGATAAGGCCAAATTCCAAAGAGTGCACTTGCGTCGACGATGGCTTGGACACTGGGACGTCTGTCCAAACCGGTCGTGGTCCCAGCACCGTTTACTGGGGCACCGGCTGCTTCTTACCTGTTTGCGAGGAATTTGGATTATTAGTAACAGGGCAGCGTGAAATACCCAATCGCTCGACAAAAGTATGAGATATAACACACGCAGAATAAAATAACAAATAGGCTGCATAAGTGCTACAATGGTTCACATTCAACATGCGATCTGTTGACAGCAGACCAGCGCAATATTAGATTTTTAGTAGACCTTTCGCTGCGAATTACAGACCCAGCGTGTGCGTGCTCAAACTATGCTTCAAAGTGACGCACGAGCTCCCGCCATCAACGCGGAAGTCTACTGTACAATCGAATAAATGTCTCCATTAATGCCGGTTCTCAGATGCAGCGAAGCGCTGATTAGTGCTGCTCACGTGTCGTGAGCTCTTTTCGTCTGCCATGCGCAACAGTTTTGTCAATGTGATACAAAGCTGGTGACCGCTCCCGTCAGCATGCGCTTAGCGCAAGGTCAGCGCTATGATTGTAGCGCTCCGCTGCATGTGTGGACAGGCCTTTATGGTCAAGCGATCCTGCCAGGGCCTGCAAAGCAGAAAAAAAAATAAGCCATCGGTAGAACTGGCGTTTCGCTCGATACGATTGAATATGAGGTCTCTGTGCTGCATAACGAAATCAACAACCATGGTGCCAAAAAGAATAGAGAATGGTGCGCGGTCTGCAAGCTAGAGAACGTGCTCAAAATAAAACACTTTTGAAGCCGCAGTTAATGAATACACAATAAACAGAAGTACTTCGACATACCTTAATCGAGTTCCCTTGACTTGTGACTTCAGAACAGGTGCAGTGCTGCAGCACCGCGAATCCAAACCGGGTACCGCAATGACCGGAGACGACACAAGGAGAAAAAATGGCGACTAGCTTCCAACGAAGGCTGCATTTAAACTTTCAACTGACTAAAAACAGGTTCTTTTCAAACAAAGACCCTTCCCATTTTCCCGATGGACCCTTATCTCCTCATCTGCCCAACCCCCGCGTGAGCGGGGATTACAAGAAAGAATGTGGGGTGGGGGGGTGGGGGGGGGGGGGGGCGTTGGTGGGAGGGGGAAGGTCGCGCCCGAGAAAACTTTTTTCCCCCTCCCACCACACAACACACGGATGACGGATAACACACTGCCCCAAGGACGGGAGAAGGTCGCCATTTTCAACACGCCGGTCGAGTTACGTACAAGCAAACACTTTTTTTTTTTGTTCTCTCTCTCGCCTTTTTTTTAGTTCGCATTTGTTTTTTATTAGCAGGGTGTTGCCATGGGTGACGTTCCGGGCGCGGTTCGTTCTTCGTTCATCTGGAATGTTATCTGAAACAGCGACGACGATGGCATGAAGGCATCTGGATACTGCCCCTGAATGTGCTTTTTGAGTGGAACGTGCCGTGCATCAAGTGTGTCGTTCCAGATTTCGAGTTCGACATTGGACTACCCACAAAGGTTGGTCACGGGGAGACGCAGACACTCTAAAAAATGGGGTGTAGCCCTCACACCCCTTGTCACATATACGACACCCCTAAACTTCAGTTGGGCGTACAGCGCACTGACGTTCAACGGACGCTACCAACTTTCACGAGCGGCTTGATATCCGATTTGTACAACTTATTAAAATAGCTTACGTAAGTGTAACTAACTGTAAAAAAGTTATCGGGGTTTTCTTGGCCTTACTGCAAAACCTCGGTGTTTTCTTTTTGTAGACTTTGATGCGTACTTTAGCTGTTTATTTTCTTACATCGCACCGTCATCAAGCCTCTCGTAAAAGTTGGGGCCGTCGGCTCGCTCTCAGTGCGCTGTACGGCGAACTGAAGTGTTGGGGTGTCGTATATGTGAGAAGGGGTGTAAGGGCTGCACCCCTTTTTTTTAGAGTGGAGACGAGCCTCGACTTGTTTTTAGTAACTCAGTTTTAGCGATTGAAGTGACCATTTATTCTGACTGCGAGACTCCGGTGTTGAAAGCGCGGCTTCTACAAACTGTTAAGTTTCATTTAAGAGAAAAAAAGTGTTAGTATTTGGAGGTGTTCCGTTTGGATAAATGCTAATCTTTTGCGCGAAGGCAAATTACGTGAATGGGACTTGTGAAATGTCAACAGGTCATTTTTGACGAGATAGTTGGGTGAAGTCGAGTCAACACATTCGTTAACTCGCATTTACACACCGCGCGGAGCTCTACCATGCAATGTCTTAACGTTCGTGGCACATTAAACAAATTCGCCAGTTTCGTCCGAGTTTTGTCAACACTTTCAGCCGTGCTGGGCTGAGTCTCGCCGATCCCCAAGACAAACGAAATAGCATCCGTCCTCCTGGCGAACATTCCGTTTGCCTTTGGGGAGTAAACCATACAGATGCACCCTATCTGAGGGGGACTAATAGATGCTTTTGCTCGAGCACGCCTATCGGTTAGTCCCAGTCGAGCGCAGTTAGTCCCCGGCTTTTGCGCACGGTACCTAGCTTGAACCAGATGGTCCTTTCGGGGAGCAACTAGGAGTTCACAGGACCAAATGCTGCCGTTAGTCCCTTGAGGCCAACTTTTTTCTTAGAATGTAGAATTAAGCGTCGCGCGCAGACCCAGGCTCGTACCGCTGTTCTACGACGATCATCCAGATGACCGCCATTTTCATAGGTACCAGTGCGCCGCCTATGGGTCGTGAAAGTTGCGAATATCTACGGGGGCCGCAGAGACCCACATACACCAGGGTTGGGCAGAAATACTCAAAAAAGTATTTGGAAATACAAATACTGGAATACATTAAAATAGTAGCTAAAATACTGATACTAAAATACATCTGTAAAAATGTATCGCGATACGTATCGGAAATACATTTTAAATAGAGGCAAAACGTATTTGGAAATACAGATACAGGAATACATTCCAGGGAGGGCAGAAATAGAAATACAGAAATACTGATACTGCAATACATTTTCAAATTTGTTTGAGACGAAAACTGAGAAGTTTTCGTCTCAAACAAGTTTGAAGTGGAAGTTTGAAGTGGAAGTGGAAGTTTGAAGTGGAAGTTTTTGATCCCGAAATTACTTTCCCGTGGTTTGCCTTGAAAATAGTTGTTTCGGACGACGAGAAGTCTTCAATGGACTCAAGAAAACGTTTCATCAAGGACTGACCGCGGTCCCTTCCCTGACATCTTGTCTTTCTTACGAGGGATTCGAAAATACTTCGACCTCTAAATAAATTATACGTCACCCTAAATCCCATGAATACGTCACCACGCCCCTGTTCAATAAGGACGCCCTTGTCAACATTGATCACATGAGGTCACGGTGGAATGAACTGGTATTTTTCATCTGTAGTTGTGGCCTTGAACATTAAACTTTACCACCCTGCTGTATGAAAGGACAATACATACTTTCGTTGTGAGTTACCTGGTTGAAGATCGTGCAGGCAGTGTCATTTGGAATTTTTGAGAATAGTGGACCACCTGAAGCATCCTGAACACATGTCTTATCTTCTATTACGGTTGAAAAAAACGATATGGTGGCATCTCTGCTGTGAAGGTTCCTCCTGCCGACCCTCCGCCACCGGCGCATGGATTGCGGTCCTCAAGTTTCGCATCATCCAAACAGAGACCTCGTGAATTGCGACCTGATATTGCCGGCACAGGTGCGAGCTCTCCGAGAAACAGCGAGTTCGAGACGAGTCGCAGGTGTACGAAGTCTGAGTCGGCACAGCGAGGCCACGTCTGACCTCCTTCCTGGGTGTCGGATCACCAGAGCAACGGGTCATGTTTACGTCGGCTGATGACGTACCCTTAAGCCGTGCAGTATTACGGGCGCAGCCACTGACGCATTCGAATAAGTGTTGAACTTCACAGCGTGAGTCATCCTACTATTTTAAGTCAACCACCGCCAGGTTCGTGCTGCAACGGACTGTTACTCAGCTTTGCCGGCTGTGTCCGCTAAGGCAAGATAGACGAATAGCAGCGGGCATTGGATGCCAGCAAACAATGACTCAAGAAATCCCTGCCTAAGGATCTGCAGCAGAAGATGCTCTGACTCCACTCCTGGCACGCCACCTGATTCGAGTTCCCGACTACGCAACACTTCTCAAAAGAGAGAAGAGGACGCATAGAAAAATATTTTGAAGAATCGGAAGGAAATTTGGTGAGCATAGTAACAATGCCCCAGCATCTCCTTAACCCTAGTGCCGTCAAAAGTTTTAAAACAAAATGCGTTCGGAATTGTTTTTTTTTTTCGGGGGGGGGGAGTATTTCTCGAAAAATGTAACGAAATACATTCATCCTGATTGTATCGCGATACAAGGAAACGTTCAAAATGTATTTCGATACAGGAATACAGATACTGGTGAAAAAAATGTATCGCGATACAGAAATACAGATACAAAATGTATTTCTGAAATACTATCGCGATACATTTGTATCGCGATACTGCCCAACCCTGACATACACCTACCTTCCACTGAGAAAGTAAATAAATTATTTCGCCACATACTAAACACTTCCATCTCCACAATGAATATGCCTTGAGGTTGGATACGTCTCCAGACATCAATATAACATATTTATCCCCGGCGCTTAATCAACAACTCTTTAACTCGGACACCTCGCTACACATAAAGAAAACGTCTACCCGGCATCACTTTATTAATGTACCAATATATATATATAGCTCACACCATAGAGAGGCAATAGGATGTCCATAGACTCGCCAGGGCCATAGCATGGAAATAGGAAGGAATGAAAAACTTTTTGTTTTGCGGAGATTCCTATAGCGTTGTTGTGACCGTTCTATGGCAAACCAGCGGTACATAAACGGTCTAAGAGCTGTCTACAGGAATCCATAGGATGGACAAAGGAGTAATAGAACGGCAAAAGCATGGACATAGGACGTGCATACACATTTTTGTAGGGGTATGCACCATGACATCTATTCTGGTATACCAGTCATGAAGAGCTTGGCGAACACCATCTTTTGGTACCGCGGTGTTGAAAAAACATTTGAGACCACCTAAGAAAATGCAAGACATGTGCCCAGTCCTGTTAAATGTCTCTGGTGTAGGTTCGGGTCAGCTGGTTGAATACCAAGCAACGCTGAACACGGCTTCACATATATTATGCCGTACGTCTGGAGAGTTACGTAATACTGATCGTGGTCCACTCGGTCACAAAGTAGATAGGCATCGGCCGTGACCACAGTGGAAGCCCAGTGCGAAATCTTTGGTCGATTTGGACAGCAAATGACACTGGTGTTTGACAACAGACCCTAGTTGGATAGTATTGTCTTCTAACAGTTTTTACAGCGGTCATGTATAGCACCCTACCACCACCTTGTGTCACCCGCAGTTCAACGGGTTAGCCGAGCATGGAATATGTCAAGGAGGACATTCACGAGGTTCAGCCTTCGCAGCCTTGAAACCAGGCTTGTAAGCACGTCCCCACTTTTGTTGAAATTCCACTGCTGCAGAACCTGAGCAAAAGATAGGAGTACCTTTAACTGTTATTCGGCTACCGCATCTGATCCTAGATTGATTTTTGCCCATATGCATTTGGACTCGTCCATGCACGAGAGAGGCAACCTTTCTTTTTTTTTTTTTTTGGTGCGGGACTGACTGTGTGGGCGCGCAGTTTCGGCCTATGGTGCATTCCTGAAGTTGTCTGCTCACTTGATGGTATGCGAATGGCGACAGTAGGCATTCCAAGAGCATAGCACCAACAGCATGCGGATCAGCTCTGGACACGGCTTCCCCACAAGTGGACCGGCCTGCCTGTAGTAATTTTGTGACGTAGAGGCAACAATGTTGGTGGTTTGGTGGTTCAATTATGAGGCTGCTCCTTGGCAGCAGGAGACATCTAGAAAGGGCTGCTAGAGCGGCCATGTGATGGGGTGTCCTGACGGGAGACGAGTAGTGGCCGGGGTTCACGGTCAGCGCGGACCCTGCCGGCGACAAAGCAAATGTGATTGACTTTTAGGTTTAGGTTTAATTAATTATAAAGCAGAACATCAGAACTGAATAAAAAATAATGACAAAAGAGGCTCGAGCTAGGGCTCGAGCTTGCGCTCATAATAGCACACATATAGTGTCCGTGACGACGCAACACACTACTAAAAGCCAATTACTATATTCTCCATTCTTTTTTTGTTTAGCAAAACCTGAGGAAATACAATGAAGGAGTAGAGAATCGAAACTTGAAATATCCCTGGAACACTTAAGAATGGGTGAAGTATGATCCATGGTATCCGTAATTGTTAATCACACGCTTGCATTTTCAGCAGACGGTTATATTTTTCGTTTTAACCGGCTAATTCTGGCGAGTGCTTCAAAATCAGCCATTGAGTCGGCGCGATGCGTCTCGGGCTTTTTCCTCGTGACGTCACACGCGCCAGACCACGAGCCCGTACACGGCCAAGGATACCGTGATTACAATCGTCGTCACTAGGTGGCACCAGCTTTATCGTCAACGCGTTACAGTCCTGCCAAGTGGGAATATTCGAGGTATGGTATACTATAACTCAGAGGTGCACCAAGCGCCGCTCGCTCCCGCATGCCTCAGTCAGACACGACACGCCGTGGCGTTGCTCCTGATGGGCCCGTGACGTGAAACATTCCAAAAAAGCTCGCCCCCCCCCCCCCCCAAACTACCAGGACGTATTGAGAAATCGTTTTATTTGTTTTAAAATTGCTGTTCTTGCGTTTACGGACGAAAGACTGCTATTTGTGAGCTGCTGTCACAAAGGAGACCACGTTTACACAAAAAAATAGGCCCTAAAATTTCGCTCCCTTTGAAGCATAACAAAAAAAACTACTGCTCACCCTTTCTTAATATTTTTTTAAGCAATAGCTACAGGGAAACTACAATAGCCGCGTTGACATGAATGCGACTTGGTCGCATCGAATCCAGTTGTAGCATTGAATGCGGTATTGTAAGCAGAATAATGCGTTAAGGAAGCGCATCGCAATCACGTCGCTAGAATAGAAGTGGATCGAAACGGCGAATGCGCATTCATTCAGCCCATGTAACCGGACGTCGCATTGCATTTTTGAGCGGGGACGATTATGGGAAGGCGCTCGCTGTGGGAGCGAGTGAACAGCTCAGAACATGGCGGCGGCCAACCTTGTCGGCGGCGCGGAGAACTTCGGGGAAACGCGAGCTTTTATTGCCATCATAAGTGCGCGAAATAGAGCTGAACTGCTCGGTGAGGGCGGTCCCCGTCCAATCATCGCGAAGTACGACTTGCGCGTTCGAGGGAGTTCCTAAAGGCTTAGGCGCAAACATGAACGAGCCGAGAGCTCCGAGCACTGCATGGTAGCGCAGAACCAGCAGGTCTTATCTCGGTTCCGTTTTTGGCTGCGCCGGAGTCTTTCGGCTTGGGGGTTCGGTTGGTCTGGTCGCGGATACTGCGCAGGCTCCTTACCGGGGGTTCTTGCGCTTCTAACCTTCCTTCAATTGGCATTTAATACAATATTTTTTATATAATTGGCTTAAACCTGTTATACCTCGTGTGGTACAGGTTGGAGAGAACTTCATTTTTCAATTTTGTTCTGACTCTCCACTTAGAATTCTGCCTGCACGTGATTATCAGATTCTAAAGTAACCACCTTCCGTCGTAACCTGCAAAAACGTGATCATTCCACAGCGGTTTGGGGTTGTCACTTCGCCCAAAGGCTATTTACTCGCCCTTTGGGGTAGTCAAAGCCTCCAAAACGCCAATTTTCTACCCAGGGTAGTCTTTTTTTTTTTCTTAGAGTGTGCGTTCTTGATGCTTTAGCTGACAACCGCGGTCTTTTGATGAAATAGCTGTTCAATGTTCATGTCCAGGACCTACAAGAATATCCAAACGATTGGTGTGTGGTGGTGAACAATTGAGGGCAGGGGTGCGAATCTCATGGTGGAATCCCGAACAATTTTGAGGGCACGTAATTATAAATTTTAGAGAACTCAAACACAAACTCTGGAACATTTTAGAGTACTCAGATATCTGATCCACAAGGTTTTGGAGCACCCCCGCAGGGGGCACCTGTGAAAGCAGGTGTTTGGAGAGTGGCGTCTCCACGGACCCCGAGCCATGCGGGCTCGCCCGCCCACGTATGGCTGTGCGTGGCTTTCCCGTGTCTGGGGAAAAGGGCATCCTGGTGGTTGAGCCGAGCCCGGGGTAGGTTTGGACCCTTCGGGGCCCCCCGGGCGAGGCAATACACCACTTCGGCCCCCGCTTCTCATAGACGGGAGTCCTGGTAAGGCCCGGCCAGGATGATTCAGTCTAGTCGCCACTCCTACTATCCCCTCCCTTCTTTCACCTTTGTCTCCTCCTTCTTTTCACTCTTCTCATTTCTCTTCTTTCCTTTTTCAACTCTTTTGGCGGCAAGGGCTAACCTTGGGTGGTGACAGACCCCTCGTCCAGAACCACACTCGGTTATAGAGACTTGGCAGCACTAATAGAGTAACGTCTTCAGCCAAGCCATTCTTGCTATGAAGCGCTACCTATTCCCTTGTTGGGCTCGGTGGTGGGCGGTGCACCACAGTCTCCGAACACCATTCCCCTCTTATGGGTTCCAAGCTTAAACCTTCCGATCGGGCCCCCAAAAGGGTCCGCACCGATGCCTATCTACCACCTTTGGACAAGAGCAACACCGACTATGTTACAAAGTTTTTCATCATACATTCTGAAGTTGAGACGAAACCAATGTCGAAACTCTCCCCTTTTCTTGTGGCTAAGGTCTTAAAAGACTTGGTAGGGGAAAAGTTTAATGCAAAAAAGACTTTTTCTGGAGACCTGTTGGTAGAAGTATTTGAGAAAAATCAGGCAGCAGCGTTGCTCTGCCTCAACCATATCCTTGACACGAAAGTGAGCGTCTCTGCACACCGTACACTCAACACCATTCGTGGTGTTATATCTGAGGACGACCTGATGGAGAGTCAGGAGGAAGAGATTCTTGAAGGCATGCGCAGCCAGGGTGTTGTTGCTGTAAAGCGCATCACCATCCGTAGAGATGACAAAGAACTTCCTACGCGACACCTGGTCCTTACCTTTGAGCTCAACAGCCTGCCTTCTTCCGTGAAAGCGGGGTACTTGAATTGTAGGGTCCGGCCTTACATACCTAACCCTGTCCGTTGTTTCCGCTGTCAGCGCTTTGGGCACGGCTCGCGGTCCTGCCGTGGCCGTGAGACATGTGCCAGGTGCGGTGGCTGTGAGCACAATGCCGACGACTGTCATGAAGACATGAAATGTGTAAATTGTAAAGGCAAGCACCCTGCATATTCTAGGTCATGTGAACACTTTAAAAGAGAAAAGGAAATTCTGACCCTTAAAGTGAAGGAAAACATCTCTTATCCCGAAGCAAAGCGTCGCCTCTTGGGTTTCCAGAGAGGCTCTTTTGCCGAGGTGGTGCGTCGGGGACCTGCACCGCCTATGGCGTCTGTGGGAACGCAAGTGTCTTATGGGGACCTTGCACAACCACTAAAGTCCTCTGGTCCCAAACTAAAGGTGCAACTTCCAGGGCGTGCTATCTCAGCTGCCCAGGCAGGTGCCCTCCCCAACCGTGCTAAAGGCTCGGGTCCATCAACCGAGCAGACTGAGGCCACCCCGTCGCAGAAGAAAGGCACCTCTGGAGCAGTGCACACTGCTCCACCCCGAGATGACAGGGTGGATGCTGGTCCGTCGGGATCCACCCGGCCACAGGGGTCTGCGTTCCCTGCACAGGGTTCTGCACCCCCTGCTCCTCCGTCCCAGTCATCACGAGGTCGGGGATTTGGTCCCTCTGCCCCTGGTGGATCTCGGAAACCGGGGGAGCCGTTGAGGTTACAGGTCTCCAAGGAGGAGTCCCTTTTGGCTCTAGTTGAGCCAATGGATGAGAGTGGGTCAAGGTCCGACGAGGACAGACCCCACTTGAGTACTGAATCTCTACTTCCGGCCTCCGGTGGCACCACGGGCAGGCCGAATGACACCTCAAAAAAGAAAAATTCTCCGCGTGTAAAGATAGATTTTAAGTCGTAGAAAATTTGCTTACTTTTGACAGTTTTTTTTTTATTTTTTGTTATAAACTTTACAATGGTCCACAATTTTAGCATTATGCAGTGGAATTGTCGCGGCCTTTTTAGTAACATTGATGACATACATTTTTTTCTTGATGAGCTCCGTCCTGTGGCCTTGTGCCTACAGGAGACTTATCTGAGTGACACCCACACAAAAGTGCTACATCGTCATCAGGTTTTCCGAAAGGACCGCATTTCATCAAACTCCTCGGGTGGTGTAGCAGTGGTAGTACAGAGTGGAGTTGCCTGTGCTCCAGTCCCTCTACAGACTCCACTTGAGGCAGTTGCAGTTCGAATTCTTCTTGACCGTCTCGTTACCCTTGTATCCCTCTACTTGCCACCCAACACTCCGCTGCATTTGCAAGAACTTCAGGGACTCGTCAGCCAATTGCCCGAGCCCTTTTAATTCTTGGCGATTTTAATTCCCACCACCCCTTGTGGGGTAGTCCTCGACAGGACTCTCGTGGTGGAGTCATTGAACGACTTTTATTATCATCCGGGCTATGTCTTTTGAACCAAAAAGAGGCAACATTTTTTAGTGCCGCCCATAACACTTTTACAGCTATCGATTTGTCCTTATCATCACCATCGTTACTCCCATGTTTTTCATGGCAAGTTTTAAACAACCCTTTTGGCAGCGATCATTTTCCCATTATTTTAGAAAGCGTTAAACCGATTCCATCGATTCCGACTCGCCTTCCTAGGTGGAAGTTAGAGAATGCCGACTGGTCTATTTTTGAATTAGAGGCTGTGATTGATCCATCTTTGCTTCATACTATGAGCCCCGACAATGCGGCAGTTTATGTCGCTGAATGTATAATTAGTGCGGCTTTGAATTCTATTCCTCAAACATCTGGACATCTTCCTAAGAGGTGCAAACCGTGGTGGACTAAGGAGTGCACAACCACTCGCAAGGACCAGAATAAAGCCTGGGGAGTTTTCCGTCGGTACCCTACCAATCGAAACCTAATTGCATTCAAGAAAAGTAGGGCTAAGGCTAAGTGGACACGAAAACGGGCTAAAAGGGTTTCATGGACCAAATATGCCTCTTCTATAAATAGCCTTGTTCCAGCAAAGGAAGTGTGGGACCACCTGCGCAAAGTCCGAGGAGACTACCAACCCTTCCGAATTCCTCTTTTTCCCTTGCCTGCCGTATCTCTTAAAGATCAGGCAAATGTTCTTGGTATGCACTTCCAGCATGTATCTAGTTCTTCCAACTTTAGTGTAAAGTTTAAGAAGTTTCAGTCTACTGCTGAAAGGCAATCAATCTCGATGTCAGGATATGACCGGGCAGCCTACAATAGGCCGTTCAGTATGTGCGAACTGGAAGTGGCGCTTGGTGTAAAAAAACAGTCTGCACCAGGTCCAGACAGGATTCATTACGAAATGCTGAGGCACTTGTCCCCAGCATCATTAAGTCATTTGCTTATGTTTTTTAATCATCTATGGAAAGCAGCTGCTTTCCCTCGATGCTGGAAAAGCGCCCACATTATTCCTCTTCTAAAACCTGGTAAAGACCCCTCTCTTCCGGCGAGTTACCGTCCTATTGCGCTCACTAGTTGTCTTGGGAAGACTTATGAAAGGCTCATCAACCGGCGTCTGGTGTATTTTCTGGAGGAAGAAAATATTTTGGACATTAATCAGTGTGGATTTCGGGAGGGACGATCTGCCACAGACCATTTGGTTCGTTTGGAGACTTTTATCCGTGAGGCATTTGTACATCGGCAGCATTGTGTCTCGGTATTCTTCGATCTGCAAAAGGCCTATGATACCACATGGAGGTATGGAATTCTTCGGGATCTGCACAACTATGGAGTACGAGGGCGCATGCTCCAGTGTGTACAGAATTTTTTAAGCGACCGGACTTTTCAGGTCCGCTTGGGTTCTACACTGTCTGATGTGTTCCCTCAGGAAAATGGAATCCCTCAGGGAGGAGTTTTAAGTGTTACTCTGTTTGCTATAAAAATTAACAGTCTTGCGAGTGTGATACCCCCGTCTGTGTTTTACTCATTGTATGTGGATGATGTGCAGATCTCTGTTTCTTCCTGCAACCTCTCCAGCTGTGAACGACAACTACAACTTACAGTCAATAGGATGAGCAAATGGGCAGATGAAAACGGCTTCACCTTTTCTCCCGAAAAAACTGTCTGCGTTCCCTTTTCGCTCCGCCGGGGATTGTCCCTTGATCCTTCCTTGCATTTAAACCACATTAACATACCTGTTCACCAGGAACACAATTTTCGGGGCATAATTCTCGACAAGAAACTCACTTTTGTACCCCATTTGAAGGAACTGAAGCGCAAATGCTTAAAGTCATCGAACATTCTCAAGGTGTTGTCCCACAACTCGTGGGGGTCTGACAGGCGCTGCCTCCTGCGACTCTACAATTCCTTAGTTCGGTCTCGCCTCGACTATGGTGCAATTGTGTATGGATCTGCACGTCCATCTACACTAAAGATGCTTGATCCGGTTCACCACCTGGGGCTCCGACTGGCTACGGGTGCTTTTCGCACATCACCTGTGTTGAGTTTGTATGCAGACACCTTTCAGATGTCGCTTGAGAAGCGTAGACAGTACCTTAGCCTTTCTTACGTTTGCAGGGTCTATTCTAACCCACAACATCCATCCTACAGTACCATCCGTACCTGCCGATTCTCCCAACTTTTTGAAAACAAACCAAGTATTGTACGTCCTCTTAACTTCCGCATTCAAAGCCTTTGTGCCTCCCTCCAGTTTCCACTCAATGATGCTGTCATACTAAAGCACAAAGAAAAAGTTGCTCCGTGGGACGAAGTTCCGATCTTTTGCGACTGGTCGCTCACAAAGTATAATAAACGGGCTATTTCCCCTCAAGCCCTGCAGCAGGAGTTTCAGTCATTGCAGGACACATATAGAGATTATACTGAATTCTATACTGATGGGTCGAAATCTTCATCTTTTGTTGGTTGTGCCGTATATTCTGGTGCCTTCACAAAAGCTTTGCGCATGGATAGTATGGCAAGCATTTTCTCTGCAGAGATTTATGGTGTCTCTCTAGCCATTGAACATATCATGAGTAACAACATATTAAAAGCTATCCTCTTTGTCGATTCACAAAGTGTGATACAGGCTCTTTCTTCTAGACTACCCACAAAGAACCTTCTTGTACTGCATGTACGGTCTAAAATAAATCGGGCTCTCCAACTCGGATGCACCATAAGATTCTGCTGGGTGCCCAGTCATGTAGGAATTCCTGGGAATGAGCAAGCAGACAAACTGGCTGCAAGTGCAAAGGACTTGGCAGCATCTCTTGGGTTACCCTATCAGGACCTTAGGCCACTTTGGAAGAAAGCACTTTTGAAGACATGGCAGTCGGAGTGGGATGTGGAATGTAACAATAAGCTTCATGTCATTAAACCCGTCTTGGCTCTATGGGAGAGCTCGTTCCGTAAGGAACGTCGACTGGAGGTTCTGCTATGCCGCCTGAGGATTGGTCATTCACGTCTGACTCATCTACATCTGCTTTGTGGCGAAGACGAAAAGCTCTGTGCCCATTGTGGGGAAGTACTGACCGTTTTGCACATTTTATGGCAGTGTAGATTTTATCACCAACATCGCCGACAAAGTTTTCCTGAACTTTTTAGAGGTAACCTTCCATTTCATCCTATGTTTTTGCTTGGTGATCATCCTTTAGTGTCACATGACCGTGTTTTTGACTTAAAAAGACTGGATATATACATCAGCTGTAACTTTTACCATGAGAATTCTTTAATATCTCTTTCCTAGTATAGCCGTCTTAAGTAATTTTGTCTGGCGCAATATGGCCCAAGTTGCTTGTGCGCCATAAAACCCCAATCATCATCACAGGTTTTGGAGCACATAAATGTACATCTTAAATAATTTGCGATCGCCACATCAGCCACAGGCCGGCACAGGAAGGTGTGAGGAGCCCCTTGCCGCTTCTGGTTTGAGGAGGAAAATACCGCGATCTTGCACGTTTCTGCCTGTTGCGCGTTTCTGCTGTGCACCTGTTGTCTAAATTCTCAAATATTTCAAAACCTGGTCTATTCTCTGCTGAGCTGCAGATAATCGATCAGTTTTTGTACATTGTCTGAGTAGACCGTTACAACAAAAAAATGCAACCATAGAAACACAATAGTATGTAGCGTCAATGCAACATAAAAATAAGGAGAGGCATGCTCCAAAACTTGATGCACGGGAATTAGTTTTCATATGCATCCCAACGTGGCTTAGCAATTACTTTGCGTTCATTATACTTTATTATTTGGTGCTCAGGAGGTTATTATACGACCGAACACAGCATGTCTAAATTTTCATTTCTATTTTAAAACATAATACAGACACACATATGCTGTAATAAAGTAGAAAGTTGGGCTAGTTGGCGCAAAAATATATAAAATTTATGCGAAAACTTGAAAGAATAAAACATCGACGACGAGGACAGAAACAGGACTTTTCTCAAAAAAGAAGTCCTGTTTCCGTCCTCGTCTTCAATGTTTTATTTTTTCCAAGTTTTCGTATCAATTTAACAACACGCTCGTTTTCAATTATATAAAATTAATAGACACACCGGATAGAACAGAGTACTGACTCGCAACTGGATTAAATGCCAGTTGCCAATAGAGTTGGAAGTTTTTTAGGCGCATATAAAAAAATCAGTACAAAACGTCGATTCACGTTAGGTGAAAATAATAACCAACATGCTAGTTTCCTCAATTGGTTATCTGGCAGTGTTCGCGTCCGGCATATTTTAAATAAGATACCAGTACAACATAAGCCCTGTATGAAAGACCACAGGCCATCTAAGTTTATTTGGAAATAGGGTTTGCAGAAGAAACAGAACACTCACCAGTATTGAACCTAGACAGAGCAGTGATGAAATGTTGGCAGGTCAGGTACAGAGCCCCTTGAAAACTTCAGTAGACCGCGTGTCGGACCGAGGAGTGATAAGAGTGTAAGAGATGCAGACCTGGCATATTCTGTTATATGCTTAGACGCTATTACTCTTTCGCCTTTTTTCTTCGATGAGCGTTGTTGGTAAAGGTATTTCTGAACTTCTATATATGTGTGTGTTCGCAAAACGTCTCGATGGGACTGTTCCAATACCACGTGTCTGCTGGATAAACGGTTGGTGTTGGTTGGATTCGTTCCTTTTTGTACCTCATCGCAGGCATTTCCTTCTCTAAAATATTACTGACCATCAAAGACGTATATCAGGTTCTTTTTCCGGCTTTCTTGAGTCAGGCCATAATGACACCCATTTTGTAGACACTTGCCGAAGCAGTGTCCCTGGGCTAACATATCTTTGATGTAAAACGCTTCAAACTGTTAAAACAGTGCTTGTATACATTAGCTTCGTTCGATTTACCTGCACCGGGGCAGAAAAGCGTAGGGCAGTGTACTTACGGTGTATGTATTGGGATACGGCCGGAAGTACACCACCCTACACTCTTCTGCACCGGTGCAGGGAAATCGAACGAGGCTATTATTTGCCAAGGTGAGCTGGCGCCTTGCGGTGTAGTCGAGAAGGGTGCGCAGTTTCTCTAACGACCAGCTCGTCCTTCGTCTGTCCTGAGCCGCACCTTACAACGGGCAGACACCAGAGCTCTGAGCTGAATGGCGCTGCCCATTCACTAGACCAGCCGGGAGACAGTCAGAAGAAGAAACGAAAGCCCCTCGGACTTTTGTGTACCCCTTCCTCCCCCAAACGCGTCCGGCTTAGCTGTGTCGCCTGGTGGTTCCATTCCTCGAGCGTCGTTTCTATTAGCCCCGTGCGCGACCGAAAGCGTCGCTGTGGTCGGCCTTCCACGATTGGCCGAACGCTGACTATGACGTCGGAAAGGGGATTTATCATCGACGGAAATAAGAGGAATGAAAGAACTTTAATTTTGACGGTGTTGGCAGTGTTCCTTTGAGAGCGCAATGATTTCAAGCTTCCACCATGATAATAACAAACACCATCGAACTTGTTGTTTGCGAGGTAATGACGTCACAAGGGGGAACCACAGGAGGGCGCCACCAAAACATCTCGCCGCTAATAGTCTTCGGCTCGCCTGAACGAAGACGCCCCTGGTTGTCCGGCTAATTGAGGCTTTCCTGCGCGCCGCCAGCCGAGTGTAAGTTCTTTTACAAGCAGCTTTTCGACACGGCCAATTAGAAAGCCAGTGGTCTTCACTCTGATCGCGGGCGTCAGACGAACTTTGGCCAAAAGGATAGAAGTGCGTGTTTTTACTCGACAAAAAAAATGGGCGAGGTCTCTTGGAGGCACAGTTTGTGCTTACGATTCAAGAATGTCAATAGGTCTTTCGTTTAGGGGCTACACCGTAAACGTTTTTACACCTTTACGGGTGTAAAAGGGGTGTTGTAGCAACTTACACCCTCGGCTACACCCTTTTATCGCCCTTAAATCTAGTAATACACCCTCATCATTTTACCGAAAGGGGTGTTGTTTCGTGTTTCACCTTTCATTTAGTGAAGGGGAAGAGGGTGCTAAATAAATAATATGAAATAGTTTTGGAAAGCTTATATATGGATCTCTCCCTAAATTTATAGGTTAGATTTCTGCTTGAAAAGCAACGGTTGTTAGCAGTCTACAGGGTTCATGCGGGTCCTTGAAATCCTTGAAAACCCTTGAATTTAAAAGTAGCGTTTTCAAGGCCTTGAAAGTCCTGGAATTTTTACAGATCCTTGAAAGTCCTTAATTTTTGAGTTTGACGACGACATTTAGCAGATGTTTATGAATGGCTGGCCACACTGGAATCAGTTTCGGTTCCGAAGGGCATAGCCAGATCCACATCCAAACCACTCCTTTACGTTATTTCCGGTACGCGATCAAAAGTTGCCCGCGTAGTTCGAACGTAAAGTGTAATGTGTGCGGTCGGAATTACTGCAGCAACTGCAAGTGAGAAATAATGCCAGGGAAATGCAAGTTCCAACGCTCGTGGCTGAGCAACGGCAGTTATAGGCACTGGCTTGCACCGGACCCGCCGAATCCAAATTAGACTAAATGCAAGCCTCTCTCGACAATGTTCGACATCGCTGCTATGGGAGAGTCGGCGCTGAAAAGTCACATGAAAAGCGCCAAAAACGACGCAAACGTGAAGGCGGCAGTGAGTAACCCGATCAAGAACTTCTTGGTGCCCTCTGTAGGTGAATCGTTCGTGAACCCAATGTCCGTGGATCCAACGCAATCAGTCGTCGGGCTTGGACGGTGTATGCAAGAAGCATGAGCTAGTGACTGATGCAGAGATTCTGTGGACACTAAAAGTAACATCATTCCACTGTTCTTACAAGTCCTGTTCACAGACAAGTGACTTGTTCAGAAGAATGTTTCCTGACAGCGAAGTCGCTCGAGCCTTCTCCTGCGGAGAGCAGAAGTCTTCATACATCGCGTGCCATGATCTCAGACCTTTTTCCTTATCTTATCTTCAATTGGCAGGTCGCTGTGGAAAATATCAAAGGTATTTCCTACATCTCGCAGCGAATTGTATGTAACGCTGTAAACAAGGCAGGTGGCATCTTCAATGTACAAATCACGAAGGAACTCGGGACGTCCGTGGCTTCTGCAAGGCACCATTACCATGCTTCTTGGGAAGCAAAGAAGAAGCGCGAGCTTGAAGATGCAAGGCAGGTGAAAAGGCGCTGCATTGACGTAGAAGTTTAAAGATTGAGAAAGAAGAAGAAGAAACTGGAAGTAGCTGTCGCTGAATTGACGGCTTCAGCAGACAATTGTGCAGACAAGGCAGAAGCCACGAGTGGGATCATGAAATCTAACAGCCTCAGGAAGACTGCCAAAAGCAAGGCACAGGAAATTCTGAACATTGACCTCGAAGTCCAGAAAAAGCAATGTGAACTACCATGAACATTGGACGAGTGCTTGTTTGGTGTATATTTTTTGTTTAACATGTGGGACATGGCAACGTGTGTTGTTAATGTGCTTCTTTGAATCTAGCATACAAAAAGAAAAGCCCCTTGATATCTTGTCTCGTGCAATAAATATTACGTTTTAACGCATTTAGAATTGTGTTTTGTCTAAGTAAGGCTCTCAACATGGTCCTTGAAAATATCCTGGCTATGCCTTGAAAGTCCTTGAAAACCCTTGAATTTTTGTCTTCGAGGCCAGCATGAACCCTGAGTCTAGTTTTTTATAATGTCAGTCGTAATTCATGCAAATGGCTGATAATAAAGTACCTCTTCTGCATTCAATTTGTATATTAGCAAACAAAATTTTATATGTGAGTTAAAATTTAATATTCTGACAATATTCTCCATGCTCAGAAATTGGAAGCCAGGGAGAAATGCTCAATACTAGCATTTTTTACAGATATTTATTGATGGAAGTGTAGAAGTAAGAAAATCAGTTAGTCTCGAGTTTATATTATCACGAATTACAAATGATGAGGCGATGATAACTGAAGAAACTAAACGCTTAATGAGGCGAACTTGTGCCCAAAACAAAAAAAAAAGAACAGAAGATAACAATAGAGCGTCGCGGGCGTCGAAGTCGGCGCAACAGTGGAATTGAACGCTGGGGCGAGACTGACTGCGGCTCGCATCGCGGGGCTCCTTATGTACATGCGTGAGCTTCTGGAATAATCGGCGTGGAATGTTCGACGCGTAGAACATTCGGACCTCGAAGAGACTAGAATGTTCTCGAACTGACAAGAACGCAATGTTGAAAGAATAAATAAAAGAACATTCCACTGCCTGGAATAGAACCTAGACTTTCCGCGCGACAGTCGAGCGCGGCAACCACTCGGCTTTTTTTTTTCTTTTATTTAAAAGTTTTATATATACATGATCAAAAGGATGACAGGCTTTTTTTTTTTTTTTTCCAACCAGAGAAACCTGTCTTGCGTGGTTACAGTGTCTCTCAGACAACGGCACGCACACCCGGCTTCGGATCCGACAAGGATAGCACTCTGGGCTATCAGTTCATCACAATCCCCGATAGGTTTATGTCCTCAATGAGGTAAAGAGCGCATGTTCCACAGAAAAAAAAAAAAAAGAAAAACGGCTGCCGCTTGCCGAGGGTCAGGGCGCTTCAACGTTCACCTCTCGAAGTGAGTTCTCGCTTTTGCAATCTTGCATTCAATTGCGACCAGCACTCTAAACCAGGTTGCTCCGTTACTTCAGTCAAAGAGCAGACGTACTTAAACCCGTTGACAAAATGCTGCCAGGCGGGCTTTCCTCTCTCCGCTACTTCTAAGTGGTCCGTCCTCGATCTCCATATTGCGTGGAGACCAAGAAGGGCTAGTACTTCCCACGTCCTCCTCTCTGACCCCTCTCCAAACTTCAAAAATTTTGCCCGTTTCCAATCCACATACAGGTCGATCCTCAAGACCGCTCGGAGTTCTGCCCAAAAAAGTTCCGCATTGATGCAGTACAAAAACACATGTTGTAAGGTATCAGGCGTCGGACACAATACACAATTTGTAGACCATGGTTCATAAAACCCCTTCTTGACCCGCCAGGTCTTGACAGGCAATACTTCAAAATGAAAGCGCACAAAAAAGTTTTTGGTACTTGTTTTGACGGGGTATCTCCACAGCCGTTGAAAAACATCCATCCACCACACGATATAACGGCGGCGGCGTAAGCAAGTCTACGGTGTCCCAGCACAATGTTTTCCTATTAACCTTCCCTTCTTCAAGTACTCCTCCGAGAACCGTGCTTTGAAAAACTCTATCGCTGCCGCTATTTCCTTATAAAACTCGAAAACACGTGAACAGGAGTTCCCGGTTTCACCCTCTACCCATGGCCTTAAGAATCTCCCTCCCAGATGTTTAAAAGCAGAAACTATGAGTGGATCTTTTTGATCTCGAAAAAAAAGGAAACGTTGAACTTTCAACTTAAGTTCAACGTTTACCAGACCTAGGCCGCCCCTCTTTTTGCTCAAAAACAAGTTATCCCGCCTCATGCGCTCAAAACACGAATGCCAGACAAAAGTGGCCAAGAAACGATGAGCTTTAGCAATGTCCCCCTGTGAACATGGCATCACTTGTGCCGCGTACCATACGGTCGGAAAAAATACAGAGTTGCATATGAATGATCGGCTAAACAAAGACATCTGCCTGGCATGCCAGTCTTGAACTTTGCTTCTAAGGCGATTAATGTTCACTCCTCCGCGCCCAGCACTCAGTTGCTCCGCATCCAAGCTTACACCAAGGTAGTTCGACACACTTTCCGTCCAGGTGATTCCGAGGTATCGTTGTGGCTTCGCGTCCCAGTCTCCCAGCCAGGCTCCGGCCGACTTGTCTGTGTTCATTTCAGCACCCGAGGCCTCGCAAAAGTCCGTGATGTGTCGGATCACCTCGCGTACTTGCGTTCTCGATGAGCACACAACAGCTATATCGTCCGCGTAGGCGAGCACTTTCAGGGACCCTGTCGACAAGGACAGCCCGCGAATGTTTGCGTCACCAATGATCGTCCTGCACATTGGCTCTAGGTACAACGCGAATAGTATCGGCGACATTGGACATCCTTGTCGCACCGACCTAGTCACAGAAATGGGAGCTGTCATGTTGCCATTCACCAGCAATCGTGTTGTGATGCTCCGATAGCATATCTGTACGTACCGGAGCAAGCGCGAACCAATCCCGCATGCAGTTCTCTAGTAGTCGGAAGAGGAAGGCGTGGCACACCCGGTCAAAGGCCTTACTGAGGTCTATCTGAAGCACTGCTAACGGGCACTGTAGCACCTTCGCCGCCTCGTACACCACTCGCATCGTGTGCAGATTGGTGCTGATGGTTCTGCCCTTGACTCCATAGGTCTGATGTTCTCCGATGACGTCTCGGAGTCCCCATTCCAGTCGCTTTGCTATGATTTTAGCTAGGATCTTATAGTCACTGGTCAGTAGACTTATTGGTCGGAAGTTACCAACTTCTGGAGTTCCTTATGCCTTCTTCTTGGGAATCACGACAGTGACTGCTTGACGCATGGAGGGTGGCAGAAGTCCTCGCTTGAGTATATCCGAAAAAACTTCTCGAAGGATCGGGCTCAGCAGTTCTACGTACGCCTTGTAGAAGGAGCTACCAAGTCCATCGATTCCCGGAGACTTGCGCGGGGTTAAATCCTTAATGGCCTTCTTTACTTCCGAGATCGTTATCTTCCGGTTCATTTGTTTTCTGACGGCTTCAGAAATCTTTGGGAGCGCTCCTTCGGACCTTGGGTGTACCTGATTTTTCTCCACCCCAGTAAAAATATTGGTGTAGGCGTGCAAAAATGCGTCTTCTATTTCGTTTTGTCGTGTTAGCTCAGTCTCGCCAACCTGTAGCTTTTCGATCCTGTTGCGAGTAGCATGCAACCGCTCCTTCGTCTTAAATATAATTTGCGGCTCTTCGTCCTTCTCCAAGAACAACGTTCTGCTGCGGATCATGGCGCCTCGGTACTCCTTCTCTAAGAGCTCAAGAATACGGCCTTTGCACTCCCGGATATCTTGCGTAAACACTCCAGGTGTCCGATTTTCTTCCGCTATCAGGGTTCGCAGCGTCAGTGTCAGGAAGCGCTTCTCCGCCTTCGCCCGTGTTGCCCTCTCTTGACTGTACCTGAACGCTGCCAGCTTTATCTCTTCTTTAAGCTCCTCCCAGATCACTGCATCCATGACCATACCTTTGATTCTGCTCTCGATCAGCTCCTTAATCTGAACGCGCAGTGGTTCGTCCTCGAGCAGACTTTTGTTCAGCTTCCAGCCGCTCCACCATGAGGACTTCTGGACTCGGGGGGCGGGTCTTCCCAATGTTACCGTAACTAAGGCGTGGTCCGAGAAGGCTACAGGCCAAACTTCGAGCACCGGCGACGCTGTTGGGAGGTCCCCAGAAAGATACACGCGATCTAGGCGTGCATGGCAGTCTCCCTGCCAGTGGGTGTATGCCGGATCTTCTGTTGATGCATATTTCTTGGCGTCTACAAGATCGAAATCTCGCAGTATCTTCCTTAGTTCAACCCTACTGGCGTCGGAACGTAAGCGCTTAGAACAGTCCCGCTCAGACAGCACACAGTTGAAGTCACCAGCTAGCACCGTCTTGCACGGTGTGTCTACGTATTGCCGCAGGTTCTTGAAAACGTCTGTTCGATCAGCCGCCTCATTGGGAGCGTATAGACCGACACAAATTTATGTAACTCCCCATGATACAACACTTCCACGCTGCAAACTCGTCCATTCCTGTCGGTCTCCCACTCAGGGCATACTGTGATTCCCCTTTTCTTGCGAATCATGATCGCCGTGCCCCCACTCTGTCCGCTTGCCTTCGACAGAAAGAAAGTAAAGTGCCGCTCAACAAAGCGGCTCATTCCTTGCACCTGGCTGTCTGTAGAAAGCTTGGTTTCTTGCAAGAACGCGACGTCTACCTTCCTTTGCAAGTGTGTGTTTAGCAACCACTGCTTTCTGATTGGGGCCACCAGGCTGACACAGTTAAAGGTAGCAAGCTTGAGCGGTTGCATTATGTACTATGGGAGGGGGGGTCTGGCTTAAGAGAAACGACGGATTGCGCAGAAATGAGTAGCAAGGCGGACCCACCTATTGAGGGGCTGTTCGTCGACGGTCTTCCTGCGGCGTGCGTAGGTTCGGATTGAATCGCTCCTTCTTCACCATCTGCGTTCGCCACTTGAACTCGGAGCGCGCTGTGAGGTTGCCCTCCCCCGCGTGCCCGCCCTGCCGCTGCTTCAACTCCTCGCCGGCTTCGTGCATGTCGGAATCGTAGTCATTGACGTGTCTTACGTTAGCGCCCACCTTGTCGACTGTTTCCGTGACTTGGCTACCTGCACCGCTTGGCTGATCTGGGTCTTGGTCTTGGGGGACAGCCGCGACGTCATACCTTTCGCTAGACCCTTGTGAACTGGCTCGTTCCTCCGCGTCTTTTCCGTACTGTTTCCCTGGAGTGTTGACACCATCTGCTGCGGCAACGGCGGCCTTGTCCTCACTCGCAAGAGCGGGTACCTCCGGCTCGGTTTCCGGTGCGGCATCCTCTGCTTCCTCCTCGTCCATCTCAAGGGTTGCACCGTCTCCGGTCCCTGCTGCCTCTTGCCTGACGGCTGCGTAGCTTCTAGCGCAGTTCTCACGTTCGTGCTCGATGCGATGACATCCGTCGCACCTTGGAACACGACACTCCCGTCGAATATGACCTCTTCCCCTGCACCGGAGGCACAGTGGCGCGCGCCCCGGCACAACGACGAGGACATTGCCACCAGCAATCTTCAGCTGGTGTGGGAGGCGCTCCTGAGTGACGCCCTCCTTAAGGCTTATCCGCACAAGCCTCGTTGTCGACTGGACACCGGTGAAGCCTTCTGCCCTCCACTTTTCCCGTGCGATTTCTTGAACCCTGCCGAAAGGCTCGAGGGCGATCTTCACAGATTCGTCGGACACGTGGAACGGGATCCAGTGAAGCTTCATACGAACGTCCGCGTTGTCTGGGTCTACGACGAGGCAGCGCTTGTCCTTGGTGCAAAGCTCCTTAGCGTCGACCAGGCGCTGCTTAGTGTCCGCCGTCTTCAGCTTGATGATCCACAGATGATTCATCTGGTATGCTCCGAGGGCTTCAATGTCCCCCATCACACCCAGACGTTGCATTTCAGCCCTGAAATCGCCTATCTTGTATGGCCTCCCGGTGATGTCGCAATGCAGCAACACAGAATTCCGTACTATAATTCCTGACGGCAACGTAGGCAGCACAATGCGATAGTCGCTATCAGTCGTTGAAACCGATAAACCGCGGCCAGCAAGGGCCGTTGATAACGCTCCTGGGGAGCTCATGATTCCGCGTCTTTCTCGTCCGAGCACCGGAAGTGGAATGACCACTCGGCCACGCACGCGGTCGCTCGCCGACGCGTGTGGCAATATATGACAAGACAACATGAAATCAAAATATAATAAATATATTTGACAAATATTCATGACATGCTGCTAAAACCTGTCACATTACTATGTCAACCTAGGTAAAGTATTCATTTGAAAATATGATGGCATGCACAATAATTCAAACACATAAAGAGGCAGAACCCATAATAAACCAGTCCGAGACAGACTTCCTCAAATTTGATGTGTCCTGTGCTAATATATTATCCTGACGTAGCCCACACGAAGTCTGGAGAACCAGGAGAAAAAAGGGGACATTTATTTGACTTTACTGTCGACAGTGACAACATCATTACATTTTTACATTTATTAAAATAAAAAAAAAGAATAATAACGAGATGTCTCGCTCAACCATTTCGGATATTTATGAAGCTAATTCTACTTGGTGTGTGTTGTCCAACCAGTTACCGCAGCTAGAGGCAACTGAGCCAAAGATGACCGTTGTTTTCAGTACCTGTTCTTCGACTGTCTACCATCGTTGTTTCGCTAGTTTCTGTTGAGAGCACCAGGATATCTATCATCAGTGACGTACTAACTTGTTTTTGAGTTGGGGGCAAACCAGTCCCCCCCCCCCCCCTCCCTCTCCCCCCCCCCCTCCCCGGGCCGGTGCCCTTGGTATCCCTTGGGCGCCGCCGGCCAGTGTTTGCCCTGCGCAGTGGCGGCTGTTTCAGGGGAGACACAACACATGCCTTGCCCCCCTCCCCCTTCACACACACATACACTCTGAGAACTGGGAAGGGGCAAGCGCTCCCCTTGCCCCCCCCCCCCCCCCCCCCTGTTGGTACGCTTCTGGCTATCATTCGGTGATCCATAAGACCTGATAGCAACGAGTAACGCGTGCTTATAGCGGTATGTCCTTTGTGCTCCCGCATGTATAGTGGTTCTGTTGTACAGTCCATAAATGAAGTTACAACTTTGTATTCTTGCGTCGCACGGACAACATAGACGTGAAAGTGCTCGTCAAACCGGACAGAGTCAAGCACATTCTCCAGAGATAAAAGCACTTTGTTAACATAACACATTTGGCACACATGTAGGAATTCGGGCAGAGCATCTTCTGGAACACTTTGGACAAGAACATATCTTGGTTTGTAGACCCTGCCTTCTAGGCTCAGGGAGTTCACTGCTAATGAATCAACAGTCTCATGATCATGCTCAAAGATGAACTCCTTGACGCGCTCGGGAAGATGTTCACAAAGTTTATGGTAACAACCTGTTGTGATGGGAATGCTCTTCTCACCAACAGCTGCAAAAGAGAAACTCTGCAAAAACGGATGCCTCACTGCTAGACTGTGCGAAAGTCTCTTAAAGTTGCGGATTTTACGAGCCATGTTCTTGAAATATTGGTGCTTGCCCTCGAAGCGCATTGCCCAAAGTTCAACTGAAGGTCCAAACATTTCCATGCTCGACGGGTAGTGAATAAGGATGTAAATTTTGTAGGGAACTTTAACAGATGGAAACAATGTCTTGAAGTCCAGTCAAAAGAAAATTAATCTTCCTTTGCAGGTAGCTAATGTGCGAGACTGGGATTTTCCGGCTCATGGTGATATCCATGATTTCGCCAAAAAGCAAGTAAAGTTGCCATACTTGGTTTTCTGTTTGAACACATTCGCCAACGAATTATTAGATGAAGGAAGAGGCAAAAGACCTGCTTGGCTGATCCTTTCGTGGTTCCCTTTCCTTAAATAAATTCACTAGAGATAGGCTGCGGCTTATTTCGCACATCACATAGGTCATAGTTCCACTCACTAATTGTCTTGTTTAACTGCGCAAAAGTAAAAAGTCCTTGTGAAATTAGGGAAGAAATGATGTGTCTTTGTGCAAATGATATAGCACCCTCGTTCAAGTCGTGCATGATGTCTGATGTAAAATGCTGTAAGCCCTTTGGCATGTAAGAGCACAACCTGCGGTGACCCCATACAGTGATGCAGTTGACACTCCAGCATTCTACATGTTTATATGATGCTCGTGACCTTCCGGTGTGCACAGCACCAGATCGGCCTCCGGGTGCTTTTAGTTGATTTCAGAGTGCAGGGCCGTGCAGAACCTGCAAATCCTACCTTTGTTGAAACTACGTGTAAAGCCTCCCATTCTATGGCTCGACAGATTATCCCCAGTCAAAACAAAGTCTGACCCTTTCATCACTTTTTCGTTTGCAACTATGCCTTCAGTTTCTAATCTGCTCACATTCTCAAGCAATGATGCAAGAATCTTAGGCATACCATAGGAGGCCACATGGTTCTAATTCACTAAAAGTGCGAGGGGCATTCCTGATAGCACAGAGCGGAACCTTGCTGGAAAATTCAGCACTGAGAAATACACGGCGGTCATCTTATGCTTTCCTCGTTTGCTGCCCAACAGGTTGCACACCTCGAACTCATCAGTATGTAACTCCAGACAGAGTTTGTGATGGTCACCTTCGAAGTAAGCATGCTCGCGAAATACATTGCCATCAAACACAGAACACATATGGTCGTCGAATCTTTGTGTAAGCATTAGGCACCTGATAAGGTTGGATATTCAAGGATACATGTGAGGAGATCGCAGAGCGGCACATACTCCATGGTGTCGTCTTTTCCATTGCTGTTAGTTCCTGGCACTATGGTACGGGGCTCAACAAATGGAAGATGTGTCCTCCAGAACGTGTTCCGGCCAGCTATCGTCAGTAGCTGGTCCAGTTGGTCAACACAGAATAGCTCCTTTACGTTGGCGGCCACATCGCTGTTGAGCTGGAGTTGTTTATTTTCCAAAATGGATTTCACGAAAGAAATCACATCATATGTGATTTCATCTAAGGTTGATTCTGGAAGTTGCCTTCCCTCTTTCCACTCTGTTTTACATAGTCGCTTGTATCATTGATGGATTCACACTCTTGTGATGTCTCTGTGTGCACCTCCTCTTGCCTTTGTTCTGTGTCCAGATTACTCTGTACACCAACATCACCACTTTGAAGGGCATCCCCAACACTCCGTGCTGCATCCACCAGTACATTCGCACCTACGGCTGTTTCTCTTTCGAACGATCCAGGGTGATTTTGTACACATGTTTTTTTATATGAAAAAGAAAAGTTTAAATGTACGCACGCAGTCACTTAGGCCGCACATCCAGCTGCTTTCGTACCCATGAACTAAGTGAAAGTGCCTGAATAGTGCCTTCAACGAAAAAACGTGGGATGCACACCTTGGGCAGCGAAAGTATCGGACACCTGGCATCTGAAGAGAAAGAAGCCCCATTTTCATTGATATGACCCTCGTTATGTAAGATTGAGGCTCACATTACAGGCAACAAACAAGAAGCCAAGTACAATGTAACGTTCCTGTAAAGTTTCGATGCGAAACTCAGTTAACGGGGTTCCTCCCTCGGTGGAGAGCAGGCAGGAGACAGGCAAATACTTTCAACATTTTAATACTACTGGCTGGAATGGTCGCCGTCGTCGGGTCGCTTACTGATGGGCTGTTCAACAGGTCGACGGGCTGCGTCGTTCTCGGGTGGCTCGTTGGCTCCTCATGGTCCGCAGGCCGGTAGCTCGGGGGTGGTATGGCAGCGCGAAGTGGCTCCCGTTCTGAACTGATCTTTACCCGTGTTTGCTGTCGTTTGTGGCCAATGAAGTACTGTTATGCCGAATTAGTCTTTAATCGCTCAGCAAATGCAATGCGAGCCGCCCTGGCCGCCCACTTCACACAGCCTAACCAAAACATGCTTTAGTGGCGCCCTCTCGAGCCGTCGACACGGAGTGCGGCAGCCGTGAAAGCTCGATGAGCCCACTACCCTTCCTCTAGTTCACGGCCACTCAAGCCAGGACCTACGACGTCATGAAGGAGGTTATTTTTTGCTTGTTTTTGTAATTCTAATTAGCCTTTAACTTTTAAAATAAAGCGAAATTTGAGAAAAGAAAAGTTTCATTAAGTTACTACGTTCAGTGCGCTCAGGTTCGGTGCAAAATAAAAACCAGTAAAAAAGTCATTGCAGGGCCCCTTTAAAGGGGTACGGAAACGAAATGACGTGAGCGCGAGCTCTCTTCCTTTCGCTTGAAAGTCGGCCAGCGAGAAGCGCAATGCGTATCGCGCCGGTGACGTCAATAGTTCCTGCACTGCCAAGGGTACCGTAGTTGCGAGCGTTGCCGCTTGATGGCGTCAACGTGTGACGATCTCGCCTAGTAGTAATATCCGAGGACTGTACGTTCTAGCTTGCCCATAACGTCGTTCGCGACCATACCAGTATTTTATGTGCCACGAGCGTTCGGTTCACCGTGTTAGTTTCACGCCGCAAAAGTAGTAGCTCGAGGGAACCGGTAAGTAGAAATAACCGTTAGTACCCAGCAATGGCGAGGGGAGAGTGATCTACCCTCATGAATTATACTCTTTACTGGAATTCTTCTTTTTCATCTACCCTCATGAATTATACTATTGAGTTCCCAGGGGTAACTTCTTCTTCTTCGGTATGATATTTGGTGGCTAGCGTTCACATGTTTCTGACTAGGTTTCTCACTTGGGGCGCTCCCAGAAGAAGGTGGTGCCTGTCCCTAGCCCATATTTATGCAAAAATATCGGCGCTAAAATTTCGTTTCCGTACCCCTTTAAAGCGATTCGGCTTGGAGCCGTATTTGTATGATCCTTCCGCATCGTCAACTTCTTCAGGACAGACACGCGAACCAAGCCTGGGAACAACCGAAGCGTCAACGAGCCATGCGCACGCGTTTGCGCGTCGCACGAGAGCTGAAACCACGGTGGCTCACTTCGTTTTGGCTCCTTCCACCAAGACGCCTCGGTATTGCGTTCAGGCCTAGGCAATCTATACCAGTGAGTGGACATACCGCTGTGGCGCTGCTTGCAGAGGCATGTTGTCGTCACGACATTCCATTGAAGCTTCATAACCAACTACCAGGTGGTTTTTGATTATCGTTTAATTCACTTTAAAATATGTTCTCTTGCGTTTTCTAGCGCAATATTTATGTTTCTGTGGTTCTACTGCTACCTGCGTCCTTGGTTCAGTATCCCTTTGAACGTGCGCCACTTATTATGGACGCTAAATTCTTTGGTTCAGTATCCCTTTAACGGTGCCATGGGGAGCGGTCTCGTAGGCGCTGACTTCGTGTGCCATGCCGTTGATAGTGAGGCTTCTGACTGCCGAGTAGCGGTCTGCGTTCTCTCGTTTATGCGTACTAACAACGACTATGTTTTGCTGTTTGTTCGGGCAGATGACGTCTTGCGTCACCTCCTCGCCACTCACGTTCGCAGCTGCGACGATGCCTCGGCTGATCTCGAATCTAGAAACTTCTCCAATGTTCAGGCCTCCCCTGGGACGCATGACGATCATGATATCTTGCTTCGGCAACACAGGCATCCTCGCTGCCTTGAGTAGCTTAGTCTTGAAATTTTTCCGCTGCGGGCGACGATGCCCGTCAGCCGCTGGTCCCGCGTGTGTTTCGCCCTTAAGGGCGAAACACATGCGCGTCAAAACTGTCCGATCCGACGCGCGAACTGCCGGAACGGACGTTCGAGGGCGAGGGTTTTCGTCGCACCGGAGGCTACGAAAACCCTCGCCCTCGAGCGTCCGTTCCGGCAGTTCGCACGTCGGATCGGAAAGTTTTGACGCGCATGTGTTTCGCGAAGCTTGCTCTCTTGCCCCTGGGTCTTCTCCCCGGCGACGCGCCAGCCAAACTTCTTGGAAACTTCCTCCGGCATTATTTCCTCACCCTCCACCTCAACATGCATAGCGGACGCCATTTTCTTGAAAACCCGCGATGCAGCGAGCTCGCCGCTTATTCCTTGGGCCCCCCCGGCACAGCTGCGGTTGTCTACTTCCTCGTCAGAGTCTATCAGATGGAACCTGTTCTGAGTGGGGATGTTGGCCACGAACCGTGTCCCCTTCGGGAAGGGTGTGGCCAGCTGCTCCGTGCTGATGTCAGAGAGGGGGTCTTCTCCATTTGTTTCCGGAGTGGCTCCGTCAGCGGTGATCTGCGAGCCGGCCTCTTCGGGAGGGCTCTTGGGCCGCGGAGGGAGGGGGTCACCGCCGCCGTTTTCCACGGCCGCGGTGTCGATGCCGGGGGTGGCGCTTGTTGCCCGGGGGGTGAGAGGGGCCGTGCGTGCGTTGGTGCTGCTCACCCGTGCCTCTCCCTCCTCCCCCCGACGCTGCTGCTCCCCGCTGGGGTCTGCCGGGGTCCCGGTGCCGAGAGCCCCCCTGTCCGCAAGCATCCTCAGGTCCATGGCGGCCATGCGCGCCATTAGGTCCACCGATGGGGAAGCCGGGCTCGCGGTGCATTATGAGACGCGTGACGTCACTGATGACGTCATCGGCATCCGCATCGTCATCGTCATCATCACTGATGACGCCATCAGTGACGTCACTGACGACGTCATCGGCATCCGCATCATCACTGATGACGTCATCAGTGACGTCACGGATGACGTCATCGGCATCCGCATCGTCACTGATGACGTCATCAGTGACGTCACTGATAACGTCATCGGCATCCGCATCGTCATCATCACTGATGACATCATCGTCACGTGACCCCCCCCCCTAAGGTCACGTGACCCCCCCCCCCCCAGGTCACGTGACCCCCCCAGTACCCTTCCCTCCTCCTCCTAAAGAGCTGCGCTCTAATTCGGCGTTACAGGGAGTTGTAAACGGCTTTCACTTTCTTAGAAAATTGGTTCGCTGGCCCCGCCGCCACCGCCGCTGGAAAACAAGCGTCTAAAAAAAATTCGTTTTTTTCGTGTGTTTTTTTTAAGTTTTTGCACATTTTGTTTAGCCTTTCTCGCTAAATAAAAATGCCTTTTTGAAAGAATAACGATATTTCATTGAGTGATACACTTTATTTAGTCTGCACAAAATAAATTCTGGCGGCTTTTCCCAACGCTGCCGATCGCAATGTCGGCCATAAAACGTCACCAACTGGCGCGCCACCAGACGTTGCGCTGTTTTTGCCTGATCCAATTAAAATATGAGGCAATAATAGTTTGTGGCTACTCCTTGTTCCCTGAGTAGCCCGACCTACTAATGAGGTAATAACAGGAAACGGAGAGGCTCAAATATCGTTAGAGATCTCTTTTAAAAGGTTTGTGGGCCGCCAGGACAAACGCGAATACCTCAGGTTGTCCCATGGCGCCCATGTTTTCCGTGCGGTATACATTGAGCTTAAAGCCGGCATCTGCTACCGCTCCTTTGACCACGTCGTCGGTGAGGTTCGCCATGTGGAATTCATGGCCTCCTATGGTGAATTTCCCCGGGCCACCCATACCAGCCAGAACGAGCAGGCCACCAGGTTTGACGAGCGACCCTACGTTGCAGACCGCGCACCGGAAAGATTCGTGGTCTGCTATGGCACACTCGATGCAGTTGCAGGAAAGGACGACGTCGAAGACTTCCTCGTGTTCCTGTGGGAGCACTCCGGGTTTCAGGACATCGCAGTGAACCACCTTGCGGATCGAGGATCGTGTGCGCTCCAGTATTTCCAGCGCCCCCTTCTTGGTATCGCTGTAAATCGCAACAAAGGTGTGCTGCGTAAGTTACATGTAGACCGTGGACCTTCCGGTTTGAACCTAAAAACACCGATAAAGTTCAAAAAGTTAGAGTACAAAGAAAGGTAATGATGCTTGAACATAAAAGACTAAAACCCCAAAAGTATACAGAAAAGGGGACTTCTGTGCCGTGTCGTTTCTCGTGCTCCCTCGTCTTGGGGTTTTAGTCTATTACGATAAAGTTCCGTAGGTGACGAAAATACAAAGTAGGTTTAAACCCCCCAAAAATGATAGTAATCTGTCGGTGACAACAGAAAAAAATCGGTTGAAACCGAAAAACACAGACAAAGATTCGTCGGTAACCAAATCATAAAACCGGTTAAATCCGAAAAACACCGATAAACATCTCTGGTCTGAAAAATACAAAATGGGTTAAAACTGAAAAACAGTCAGGAACATCTATTAATCTAAAAAAAAAAAAATTGGTTAAAACCTAAAAGCACCAAAAAACGTAATTGCTGGCGTAAAAAAATACAAAATCGGATTAAAGGAAAAAGAAAAACTGCGTCCTCGAAGTTTTTGTTTTAGCTATCATTTGTTTCCTTTAAGTCCAGATGCAGCCGAGGCTACGAGCTGATGATACCTATCAGACAGCGTCAAAAGTGCACCATCATGGTGTTCGTCATGTTGCTGTACGTGTTGTATCATCTATGATCTAATCATAAACAAAAAGGACTCGTGACTTGCGCTTTTGACGCAGCCTGATTCTTCCCATCACCTGGTAGCGTCGGCTGGGTTTCGACTTGCACGGGAACGAAGTATAGGACTGTTTTTTTTTTTTTTTTATTGAAACCCTCCCTTCTCGGTCTTGAACTCTTAGTTTTTCGTAGGACACTTTCACCGATAATCACCGTTTATAGCGTCCATCCGAAACAAAGCGCAGAAGTACACCGATATGAATAAATACCGGAAAACATTAAACGATTTCTCTTACAATATACACCGGAAAGTCTATGCCCTGGTTATATGTAGTCACGATACCTGACAGTCTACATAGATTATTGCGGACTAATTGAAAATATCAGGATTTGATGCTATAGGATTCTTTTCTCTAGCATTCTTAAAGCCTGGATGCTTTCACCAGATATTGGCTGGATTTTCTTAGTTCTTGGGCTCGCCTCGCGCTAGGCATCTCGCATAATTGAGGCAACCAAAATACAGTAGGAAAAACATTAAACAATTTTGATTTTAGCTTCTATCGTGCAAACATGTGCGTCTAGTATTGTCTAGACACGTCCCCCTTTCCAGATTTTATATCGAGGATAACAACTGAAGCACCATCGAAGCTTGCACGCAGCTCAAGTTCGTATTTCGAAGAAATTTATTTATTTATTTATGCAATACCCACAGCGCCAAATCGGGCATTACAGTGGGGGGGATATACATACAAAAAGGAAAGAACGTACAATGTCAGTCAGACCTCTGCTCCACGACAGATGGATCATTCAAACAACATATAAACCTTATAAACCATACAAAGAAATAGAAACTTATAAACAATACATATAAACATAGCTTATAAACCACGCAAGGGAATGCGAGGTAATATAAAAAAAAACTCAAGCTAGATTTAATTCAACACAGAAAAAAAGTCATCATTTGACAGTACACCAACCAAAGACTGAGGCAATCGATTCCACTCATAGATAGTTCTTCGAAAAAGGACATCCCAAATACCTCTGTTTTGAACAAAATTTCTCGCACCTTGAAACTATGGTCAACACTCTCCGATTGATAGTGGGGCCGCATTATATACATGTCTCTTTGTATGCCAACTGTCGAATGATAAATGTTATGAAACAACTTCAAACGAAGTCTTCTTCTGCGAGTTTCGAGTAACTCCCATTTTAAGATATCTTTTGTGCGTGTTGCGCTGAAATCTCTACTATAGTTCCCGGTAACAAACCGAGCGGCTAAGTTCTGCAGTCTTTCTAGTTTTATTTTGTCACGTGCTGTAGGCGGGTCCCAGACGACACAGGCGTACTCTATAACTGACCTGACGTATGCTTTATAGAGCAATTCCCGAGTGTCTTTATTGAAGTTTCTTGCATTACGACGGAGAAACCCTAATGTTTTACCAGCCTTGGCCACTACGTAATCAACGTGTGTGTTCCATCTTAAGTCAGTCGTGTAATTTACCCCCAGATATTTATATTCTAAAACTCTTGATAAAATATTGTTATTTATGGCATAAGAAGCAGCGTACGGGTTTTTTTTTCTTGTGAATGACATAAAAACAGTTTTTCCTAAATTTAACTGCATACACCATCTGAGGCACCACTGGTTAATTCGGTCAAGATCCCGCTGTATGATATTAGCATCCTCAACACAAGCGACGGCCCCATATAAAACGCAGTCATCTGCGAAAAGTCTCATCTGCGACACTACTCCCTCGGTGATATCATTAATGTATAACAAAAAGAGAAGTGGCCCCAGGACCGATCCCTGGGGTACACCAGATGTGACTTGCACAGCAGAGGACTGTGAGCCACTTACAACGACAAACTGACTTCGTTGCCTCAGATACTCAGAGACCCAGGAGACCACTTGCGGATTAATATTGTAGCTATTCAGTTTTCCAATTAGTAAAGAGTGCGGTACCGTATCAAAAGCTTTCCTGAAATCTAAAAATACACAATCTATTGAGAGACGCCTATCTAAAGCGTAGGCCAGGTCATGGGTAAATTCGGTTAGTTGTGTTACACAGGACAGTCCCCTCCTAAAACCATGCTGACGGGGATTAAATAAACAATACCTATTCATATGCTCTACGATACTTGAATACAAAATATGCTCTAGGACTTTACACGCAACGCACGTTAGCGATATTGGGCGGTAATTTGCGACGTCATTACGCGGACCAGATTTGTGAATTGGGACGACTGCAGCGTTTTTCCAGTCATCTGGAAGGCAAGCTTCGTTCAGTGATTTCATAAAAACTATTTTTAGAAAGGGTGATAGCGATCGCGCACAGAGTTTAAAATGTGGTTTGGTAAACCGTCAGGACCGCCTGCTTTCGAAGTATTCAGCCCCTGCAATAGTGATTCAATTCCACGTTCACTGATTACGATATCATTCATATCACCTATCCCTTCTCGGATCGCCTGTGTATCCCCGTCGTCACTTGGTATTACGGTGGTGAAAACTGAACTGAAGTACTGATTAAATGTTTCTGCTTTAGCGATGTCATCATGAACAATGACATCACTGGAAATGAGCGGCGGAATGTCTAAGACATCTTTTCCATTTCTTTTTACATGTTTCCAAAATTCTTTCGGGTTGTCTTTTAGTCGCAACTCAATTGAATTAGTAAACGTATCTTTGGCTATGCAAATGGCTGTTTTTAATTCACATGCTACTTTTTTTAATTTTTCACAATTTACAACTGTCGGCGTTATGCAATAATTACGATATAATCTTTGTCGTTTCCGTGTGAGACTGCGCAGTGCCCTTGAAAACCATGGTTTACTTCTACCCTCTCTTGTTGTGAGTATCCTTGATGGAACAAAACGCTGTCTGAGCTCACAGATTTTGTCTTTAAGTGAAAGCCATAGTTCAGACGCTCCTTTGTATTCTGCTTCCGTTTCAAACACAGTATAATACGCATTCAATCCTTCGTTTATCCTATTTACGTCAGCTTTCTCAAAGTTGTACACTCGCCTAGCTACACCTCTGCTTGTTTTCACATGCTCTACGTTCATATGACAGATCACAGCACTGTGATCGCTAATGCCCGGCACAACCAAGGTAGAACGGACCAGGTGGGGCTGATTGGTTAGTAATAAATCTAAAATATTACTTCCACGTGTTGGCTCCATCACCATTTGTCGGAGTGCAAAAAGATCTGTCAAGTTCGCCATTTCTTGATTCAATCGCCCTGCAGTTGCGATAGCTCTACCCTGCTTGCTCCAGACAATATTTGGCAGATTAAAGTCTCCTCCGATAACGACACAATCCGTTTGCACTGCTTCTGTCATTGCTATTAACTGGGTCATTGCATCGACCGGAGAATCAGGTGGTCGATAAAAGCTGCATGCGGTAAGTATCTTGTTATTGGAAAATATTAATTGGCAAAAAATGGCCTCACAGGCTCCAGTACCAACATAAACTTCACTAGAATAAATGCTATTCTCTACCAAAATAAACACACCACCGCCATGAGCATTTCTATCTTTTCTATAGCATGTGTAACCATCAGGAAAGACTTCATTATCACCGATGTCTGCCTCTAACCAGGATTCTGTACCAAGAATTACAGAGGGTTTTACCAAATCTACAAGTGCAGAAAACTCATGAATTTTATTCTTAATACTACGACAGTTTATTACAAGAAAAGAAAGATTTACTCCGTTAGGCTGACGCAGTCATCTGTGCGGTACGACTTGATTTGTCTCGTCATCATAGACATACTTTGTGCCATTCAGTAGCAACGTGTCATATCTAAGGTTCACTTTGTCGCCATCCTTTCTTCGTGACTTGGCAAAGTCCCATAATCGTTTCCTTGTCGTTCGCACCAGCTCCTTAACGGAGAAAAGGGGACCCCGTAGGGCTAGCTGTCACTTTTGAGAGGCTGTTTACTCCTCTGCAGTTGCGTGTACTAAACTTGGTTTCTTCGACACGACGAGCACCACGCCAGACATCCTTGCAACTTACTACTGTAAAGGACTTTATTTTCGTTTGCTCAATATCTCCCGAATTTTGAAAAGGCGTGAAAACCTGTTATGTTTCGTAAGCCCCCCCCCCCCCCCCCCTCAAGAACAAAAAACGATTTGTATTTTTAATTACGGGGAGATATATTTGCGAAACCAATTCTTTTTGCGATATTTTGTCGAATTGCAAAATTCGCGGAAATTAAATATCTTATGGTGCCTCCAAGTGCCAAAGGGCACAGTGTAAAGCGTAGGCCAAACAGACATACTTTAAATATATCTAAGAAATTAGTTTCGTATGCTCCGACGCATTAATTTAGCACGCTCGAAGGTGAGGTTGGGTTGTACGTTTTGTTCTTTCGATTTCTTTTTTTTTTAAATACGAAAGACAAAATTTGCATCAGTTGAAAATTACAACAAAGGAAGAAATGACTCAGTATGCAGTGAAGCATTTTTTTACTAAATGTAAAACCTGTTTTGGTAGGCCATCCATTCGCTTTATCGGGCAAAACAAGGAATGAAAGCGAAGTCAGATATATATTTGTTTGCCCTCTTTGATGTTTTTCTTAAATAGCGTCCCAAACATCCATAGCAACATTTCTTCCACATTGGCATAAAAAAGATGCATTCCATACTGAGCTACAGACAATTCTTGGGTTCTAGCAGCACGGTTCAACTTGCACCTTTTAACTGGGGCAAGTTTGCTCTTTGATATTATCATCAAGGAAAGGGCACCATATTATGAGACAAAACTCCTAGACGGGCAAAAAACAACAAAAATAAACAATATAAACGAAAAGGAACACAACACAACGTCTCAAACCCAGCTAAATGTATTTTAAAGAAGGTTGGGGCTTATATGGTTCAGGTACGCAAACCTAAAGTGCACAAACCAAATAGAAAGTTGAGGTTTATAAAGGGTTCAAGTACAGAAACAAACCAAACGAAAGGAGAAGGAAAACAAAATTTACCATAATCCGGCCATGCGTCACAATCTACTAACCCCTCCATATTATATTTCCCGTCGTTTAGATCATAAGAACAAAGTGGGCGTCTTTCCATGCAACACTAATGCATTTTTTTATTCATTCATACCGCGCACTTCTGTAGAATGGAACCACCTTCCTCATGACATTGCCACCATTGATGACTTGTGTATTTTTAAAGATGCTCTATCTAACTTTTTATTTTTTTGATATATGACTGTGCTTATTTTGCCTCTTGTTATTTCTTTGTATTTCCCACTCCCCTCTGTAATGTCTTCGGACCTTGAGGGTAAATAAATAAATAAATAAATAAATAAACTAAGACACTTTTTCCACAAATGCAGAAGTAAGATGATCTTCAAGCAAAATTATATTTTCACTCGATAGTCTCAAAAAAAAAAAAACACACACACACACACACAAAATAGATTGGATGCTAGTGTGCAATCCTTTCCCGAAAACCCCCAGATCGGACTGTGGGCAAAAACCCGGAACATCTTACACTCAAATAAAGTCGTTTAGGGCGAACATAAACCGGACAACTGGCAGCCCGAACATACAACAACACAAAGGTGGGTGAGTGGCCTTGCCCGACTAACAAAACCATCAGATTTGTTGAAATCTCCAGGTTTTGTTGAAACATTCGTATAAATATTTTGTAAACAATTGCTTTAATGTTTAACGACACAAAAACATATTCTAGGTATGACAATTTTGTCATGCGTAACGTAAGTACAACCGCAATCTTTTTACTGCCTTCGTCACTTTTAAAGCAGGTTTACCGAACGATCAGCAATCACATTTGCAAAGCGCACCGCACAGTTCCACATTTGTGCTAAAAAGTTACAATGTCGGAGCAAGCGAAACTGATTCGGGAGATGCATCTAATTTTGTATGCGTAAATTCTTCTTAGCTTTTTCACTTGCAGGTTTACCAACCATAGGAAATCACCTTCGCAAGGTGCACCGCACTGTTCCACCTTCATGCTAAGTTAAAATGCCGGAACAAACGAAACTGATTTTTCATGTTCGTTTAAAGTGGGTTCAATCCGATCGGCCTTCGCTGTACTATCGCGGTCAATACAAAATGAAACATTTGTTCACGCTTTTTTTTTTTTTTTTTACGTACATGCGCAATTTTTAGAAAGCCGTGATTCGAGCAAGGAATGGAAAATGAATTTGGGGTCCCATGCGTTGAAGGTTTCGACAATTTGAGAGGCGATAGAGCTTGTGGGGAACATAGACAGAAAAAAAAAAATGGGTCCACTGAAATACAATTCAAACTTTCAAAATACGCTGCGTTTACCTGTAGCCCTCCAAGGCAGCGACTTCCTCGGCACGGGAGGTCCACTCAATGGCATCTTTACTCTTCTCGAGGCACTTCTCGAGTTCCAGCCTGTTGCCTTCCATCAGGTCGCTCAGCACGATGTCGCTGAATCGCCTCGAAGAAAAGAACGAAGGCCAGAGCATCGGGCCGCAGCCCACTTCCAAAAGGGTCTTGCCCTGAACCAGATCTGTGGAAAGCACGCTGGAGTTTCAGTTTAGTCCGGCTTCATTGCAAACAAAGACCGACAAAGAACGACGCTACGAGCCACCGGAGCCAATCCATAGCTCGGAGGGCGGCACGCGTCCTTCCGGTTCAGTGGGGCGATGCGAGGAGCACGAAGTAACGTGACAAGCTTCGGATAGGCTCAGGTAGCTCGTAGCGTTCATCGCGGTAAATCGCAAGGTGAAACGGGGTATATCTGACTATGCCAAGAGCCTAAAGAACTATTTTTGTATGTAAGCTTCTTTTCTTTTCTGGCTCTTAAGCAATATTCCCCAAAGAAGAAAAAAGTGAACATAAAAATCAAAATAAAAACAAAAAAGTAGGCGGCTGTTTGCGTTTTTGTTCCGCGGTGGCAGAGTCTGGAGGCGCCAAGAAGCGAAGCCGCCACGAGCACGACACTGCTGCACAGGTCGTCGGGAGGCCAATTGCCCAGGCTAGCCCTTAGACGCTGCTTGAATAATCTTTTGTGCGTTTTTGAAAAGCAGCATGTTGCCCTTTTTTTCTTTTATCTTTTTTTTTTTTTTTTATGCAACTTTCAACCGCCTTCTGCCCTCTTTTTTCTAAAATAAATTGTTCGAGCAAGGCGTTCAGGCGTGCGAGGTGTGTTGTTTCCGAGTAGTGTGCGAGGTATTGTCACAATGTCACTCAAAGTGCTGGCTGGTTGACTTTAAACGCGAGTACTGTACTTTGGCACTTTCCGAGCGCTTGTATAACTCCGTAATATGCCTGGAAGTGTTTGCGATAAAAAGTCAAGATTATAAAACGCAATTAGGTATATACTTGTGTTGCTCTCCTCGTTTACGCAGCGCGGCTTCTGATGACTTTTTTATGCGGATGATAACGTTTTCCATAGAATACGCTGCAGTTACCAAGGCAGCCATTCTGAAAACGGTGGCGCGTTCAGCAACGGAACGTGGGCCGTGAGGGAGGGGGGGGGGGGGAGGGAGGGAGGAGGGGTTTGCTCGTGGAAGCAGCGTCTATGGGCAGCTCCGAGCTAATCCATGTAGGAACAGCGACATGTGCTCCTCACGCTGTGTTGCGCGCGTCCGAACTTTGGACTCCGGCATTCCAACGCGGGTTCGAACAGCGCGCAGAGACAAAGGCAGCCAGCCTTTGCGTTTATACTCACTATATTCTTTCTAATCAGAGATTGGGCGCTATGACGTCCCCACACGTTCTCACCTCCTTCTCTCTGTTTCTTTTTTTTTTTTCTATTTGGAACGCTGCAGCTACCATTTACCTGATTGAAAGATGCCGTGAAGTGCTTCTTGTTGAAAAGCAGTAACCGGCCCGTACCTCTGGTTCACTTCGTCCACATAAGCTCGAGCCCCAAATGTATTTTTGTAACCAATCCTCACTCCTTGGGATTTCACGCTTCCCAACATCTCCGCGGGGCGACTCCTGGAAGTAAATGTTTCCGGAATAAACGCATATTCTTCGATACTTCGTTTCGCTTTAAAAACCGACGACCAGTTCGCGCTTTCCACTCTTCCCTCGCTTCCTCCTCTCCCCCATTCTTCCCCGTCCACCGTTGCCTGTTTCCTCCTCCCCCATGGTAAAGAGGATATTCTGCCTTGCAGAATCTCGAGTCTGGTCGTCGGCCTTTATGTCGGACCTCTGCCCACGCTACGCTACGACGGATTCAGTCAAGCTGCGCCAAAAGTGCATGGTCACGGCGCTCCTCTTTGTGGACGCGCTGTCACCGACTAAACAATTCACCCGTTTCGACGGTGATACAGGGACGCTGCACTGCGGAGAGCAAGTCGTCTGCTTCTTCCGCAGGAGTTGCTATGACGTCACAAAGACGCCGAGCTCTGATTGGCTCTGATTGAAGGATAATGAGTTGACCTCAAAGCAAGCTGCCTTGAGGTCTACCCACTCTCCTTCATTCAGAACCATTCAGAGCTCGGCCTCTTTCTGACGTCTCCACAACCCCTGGAAAAGAAGCAGACGAACTTGGGCCCTTTACGTTGTTCGTTTCGTCCCCTGTATTTCGCTGCCTGTGAAGATTCGACTGCGCCAGTTTCAGTGGATCACACTCTGTCAGAATTTTAAGTGGGCACTGGCAGCTCAATCTGCACCGTCTACGTGACAAGGCCGTAGTGTCATATTTTCTACGCGTCAGCGCTCAGCTGGGATGTATGTTCTGCGCCGAAGAAACACCATCCCCGCTGCTGAACGCTCATTCAGCATTCGTGTCCAATTTGCCCCGCTCTAGTGTCCGGTAGGTGACGAAAAAAAAAAAAAAATCCGACACTGAGACCTTGTTTTCTAGGACTTCGTCGCAGCGTTTCGGGGAGTTCCCGAGAAAAGAAAACCGTGCTTTTTGGCTCAGGTAAATGTACTATGTATCGTAAAAAGCCAAAACTTCGTAAGATTGTGATGCTAGTGGTTGGGATATAGAACGCGAAAGTTTGAGAACATGAAGTTACCTGGATTAAAAGATAATTGAAAAAACAAACTAAGTTTTTTTATGAGGCTAAGCCTAATATCGTCAATGAACGAATCGACATTCTGGACACTTGTAGGATTCATATGGGTGAAAAACACGTTTCAGCTAGAAAGAGGATATTGTCTTCATTATTGCTGACAAGTTTCTTTTTTTTTTCTCACTCAAATAGTTGTTACAGGCGCCCACAATATAATGGACCTTTTTCGAGAAGCGTTCTGCGCACGCGCGAGCACTCGATGCCAAGCGGCGGAAGTCGGTACTAGAAATCGAGGAAATTCGGAAGGAGGCTGTGGATCAGCGAGTAGAACACGTAATTGCAACATATATATAATTGTGTTACACAAAAAAAGAAAGCGGACGGAAAGAAAAACATGGCGATCGGGTGGGCGCCACAGATCCCCCTCTTTAGAGTCGCGTTGGGCACGCGCCGCTGCTCGGAGAGCGAAGAAACTGGTAGCGTAGCTCCCATTATCGTATGGTAGCGCAGGTAGGTCACTTCCTCGATTTTTTAGTTCGTGCAGCCACCGCCTGGTGCCGTCGGTATGTGAAAAAGGTCCATTCCATGTTTGGACGATATTGGGTTTAGGTGGACATCGACTCAGAAAGATTTATATTTCCCAGTTATCTTTTGATCCAGGAAACGTCATGTTCCCAAACTTTGGCGCTTTATTCCGACCGCTAGCGGCACATTCCCATGAAGTTGGAGCTTTCTGCGATGCGTCGTTTATTTGCAGAGGCCGAAAAACACGGTTCTTTCTTCTTTCTTTTTTAAGAAATAAATAAGTCACTGCCATAATTTTTCACAAATATGTGGCTGGTGTTCGGTGAAAGACGTAATACATTAATCGTGACAAGGAGTCCGCTGGAAGCCTCAGCGCGTTTTGCCGATAGGTTTGTAGCTGTACGTATGTACGTACGTATGTATGTATGTATGTATGTAGGTAGGTATGTATGTATGTACGTATGTACGTACGTATGTACGTGTGTATGTATGTATTTATATATTTATTTTTTTATGCGTCGATTCCCTTTGAATCGGGCGTCTACTAAATAGACACGCCAAAAAAAAAAAAAATGTCAGAAAACGGAGTGTATTGACTAGTTTCATTTCAACAATGTACTCCCCACCACGTCTCGAGTCTCCGCTTCGAGCACTGCACATACGTGTTCTCCTCGGTAAACCCGAGGGCTTTCTTCCCCATCCCCACAAGCACTGCATGCATAGGGTGTCGGTCACGTTGCTGTCGTACTTTCGTCGATACAGGCGGGTACGCCTGGATCGACGGGTACGCCTGCATCGAGGAGCCTGGTGCCCAGGGTATTAGCACACCAGAGGATAGCTCTCAAGTTCCGGCAGTGTCCCTAGTGAGCAAAATCGAATATTTCTCGGTCGCGTTTCGTTCGCGCGTCATTACCAACTTTCACATTCCTCGCGGACGCTAAGTTGGCAAAATTTCATTGGTGGATATACATTTTTGAAAGAAACAAGAAAACAAAAAGCTACAAGGACAGAATTGTCCTTTTTTATATTTCTGTGCCACACGGAAGAAATTAGTGTCACTTTGAAATGACAATAACGGTGGGTAAAGTACTATTAGACTCCCAAAATGATAAAGTAAAGGCATAAATGTCTCATCAATATTTAATATATTTTCTTAATAAAGACACGTTGCAATACAACCTTCCGGTTAATTTACAATATATACGCCGATTGGATGAATCTGATCGATCATCACAAGGCAAGACAAAGACAAAGAAGACTAAGAACAAGAGCCGAACTCACTTAAAGCCAAGTGTGTTCTTCAGGAAGACGCCGAGTGGACACAGTACACAAATGAAACTAAGGGCGAAGTGGAATCCGCTGAAGTGCATTAAATTAGCCCATCTGACCGGGGTATTAGTTGCGACTTGGAGGCTTTAATAGAACCAATTTTCTGTGATTGCCTTGACTATCACGACGAGAGACAAGCATTAGGAAACACGTTGGACCAAATCGATGCTAGGCTCTTCACTGTCTCCAAAGTGCTTAACACCAGGGACCCAATGGTTCAATCTGCAAAGGCATATCCACGGCTCTGATGCTGTTTCTTGCTAGTACCGGACCCTCAGCACACATTCATGTGTTTTCTGTCTGTGTATGTCTGTTTGCGTGTGCGCGCATTTGTGTGTGTTGTGTGCGTGTGTTTGTGTGTGCGTGTGTAAAAAGAGAGAGAGAGAGAGAGAGAGAGAGAGTAATAACCTTATCCAGGGTAACTAAAAATAACAGCGCAAGTAGGGAATCCACACAAACACACGTCACCACAGGCCACAAAAACAATCACACTTAGGGACACAATCACAGCAGACAAAACACTCACACAGCGCTGACTCGCAACTCAATCTATATTTGCACTTCTTTTTCTTCTACGCCTTTTCGATACATTCGTGAATATTGGCTTCTTTTTCTTCTGCATTTTTATTTATTTATTTATTTAGTACATACTGCGGACCTTTCGAGGTCCAAGCAGGGTGGGCGGTAAACATAAATAACGCTACAAAAAACAATGGTTGCACATAAACAAGAAAACAATGGTGGAAAAACTGCTGCACAGAAATACAAGATATACAAAATATACAAATATCAAAATCTAGTAAATCACAAAGTCATAACAATGACCCATAAAAATATACAATGACAAAGATAACAGTGAAACTACATAGTTGAAAGCTCCATCAAAATATACATTAACAAAAAGACTACAATGAAACTATAAAGCGGCGAGGGTCAGCTGGGATAGATAGAAAGATTCCAATAATGATGCAAAATCAGGTGATGAAAACTGTTCTAGGGGCAATGAATTCCACTCGTTTATTGTTCTTGGGAAATATGGAAACTTAAATGTATTTGTACGTGCGAAATAGGGCATTAAAGAGTAGCGGTGATTGTGTCGTGTTTGCCTGGTTGAAAGTGGACTAACGTAAGAACAGGAATTAAGAGAAATTGGAGAACTTTCACGCAAGGTGTATGAAGACGTCGAGGGCTGGATTGAACAATATGACCGTGTCGCCCGCCACAGACAACCAGCTCCTGCAGAACCTATGCTTCTCGTGAAAGAAACTGCCAGGCACTGGTTTGAGAATCACGAATCCTCCTTAACGTCGTGGGAAGTTTGCAGGATCGAGCTGAAGTGCACATTCATCAGCCAACATTGACGAGAGAGAGCCGATTTCCTGATTCTGTCAAGCACACGGCTTCAACGAGAGCGTCACCACCTTCGTGGAGGATGTTTTGCGCCTGATCGAGCACCCACGCCAACCCTGACGCTAGAGAAGACAAGAAGCTAAGAATCCCATGTCCCTCATGTGAGGGACAACACCTTCGGCAGCCTTGTCCGCAACTATCAACAACTTCCCAGCGTTCCAACATTCGAAACGTCCAGCTGCAACCTCGGTGCCAGCCTCCCAGGCATCCGCGACGTTGTCCGGGCGGAGGTCAGGAAGCTACTTCCTGCCATCAGTTGCCCGGCTTTTATTTTGATTGCCGAGATTGTTTCGGAACAATTTCGACAGCAATTTCAACGGGAGACTTCTTCGAGCGATAGGGGCATCTGACAAACCGAGGGCGACTTATGCCACAAAGTCACGACGACCGCCACCGGCTACCCGTTAGTATTCAATGCCAATTCAATGAGACACCCCAACGCCGAAGCATTTCCGACATCGGAAAGAACCAGTGTAGGTCCGCGCTGAACAAAGTACACCGAGGAAAACGGAGGTGCTGCGATTGGTCGACCGAAAACCACTCTGCTAGCACTGCATGAGGCCGACCATGCCTTCTGGAGATGCCCGTATACCAATGAATTGGCCTACAAGCGTTCGTGCCGAACAACCCTCGACCACATCTCGAGAAGCGTCCGCGGGACATTGAGGAGTATCTTCGGCGGCTTTTGTCCCTGGTGCCGACATTACCCCGCAGCTCCTGATCCCCATCACCTCGACGGGACGTAAGCACGACAAAGCAGTTGAGCGGCAATGCAAGGACAGTTGATTTGGTGTCGGTTGTCGTCCAAGGACAATACCTAATAATTTGCTGACACCAATTATCTGCGTCCACGCCACAAAGCACACAATTTCCAACTTTGAGGCACAATGCCGCTAAGTGACTTGAAGAAATAGAATGGTTGGGGTTGTTCTCAAAAGTGGACACCAAGCATCACCCGACTTCACTTTGCCACACGAGACTTACACAAGTTGCAGTGGTCGCGAGATGCAGAAAAAATCGCCATTATGAAATGGAAGTGAAATGACTTGGATAGCAAACAAACATTGTTGCGAGCCTTCAAGTCAACGGTACAGCAAAAGGCACAGCCACGTAAGCAAAACATGCCTGAGCTTGCTGCATTGACGCAGAAAACTACCAGGAAAAATTTGCGGATTAGAGCCAGCCCTGCGGCTTCAGTGCATCAGATGTCAGTGGCCGCACATGACGTATCATTACAAGACGGCACCAGTCGGTCAAAGTTGCCACTCAACCAAACTGAACACCGACGTGCCAGGAGCGTCATCCGACAACAAGGAGCACAGGTTACTACGACTGAACGCCTGACACGAGACTGTCACAGAGAAAACTCGTTATGAAACCATTTGCAAAGAACCAATAATTATGTAATCAAGTGGAAATGAACATATTCGGTACACTAACCAAATAAACATATTTCCGCTCGCCTTTACGCCTTCAGAGTCGATACACAAAAACTTGTGTTCACCGCGCGTGCTGGACCTTTTGAGGACACTCGCATCTCTAAAGCGCGAAACACATGTACGACGAAACCGTCCGATCCGACGTGCGGACTGCCGGAATGACCTTGGGGGGCGAGGGTTTTCATAGCACCGGAGAACGTTGAAAACCCTCGCCTCCGACCGTCGTATTGCGCGATCGGACGTCGGATCGGACGCTTTCGTCGTACGTCTGTTTCGCGCTTAAACCCTCAATATTAATTGATGGGACGTACCAGACTGGCAGACTGGTTGCACTGGGCTGCACTCGTTCCACTTCTCCTGAACACGTGGCGCATCCGAAAACCAACTCCAGTGATGTGAAAATGTTGTTTATTAATTTATTCCCTTCAAGGGCTTCTGTAGGCATTGCAGAGGATACAAAAACTACACGCATGATAATAGCATTAAAGCTCACTGACATTAATGAGCACAAAACGGGCCCAGCTACCAAAAATAAATATTACACTCGTAAGAAATAATTATTGCTGTAACTTGTTAATTGCAAAAAAAATAACGCACTGTGAGCATCTAGTTTAATAGTATGTGCTGATGCATTGTTTATATAGAACACACTTCCTATACGTATGACACAATAGACCCTTTGCAATACCCCATCAGCAACACGAGTGTCACCATTGTTTGTTTGTTTTTCAGCGTAAAGCGCACGAATGGGCCCCAGTTCACGTCGAACGCTAATGCAGCATTCGAGTCCAATAGGCACTGAGCCGAGTTCACAGTGATGGAATGCATA